>CAUYPK010083316.1:0-35074 GCA_963574355.1 Loris lydekkerianus | reverse complement strand
TGGTCTTGGGCTTTTGTGATGTGGGCTAATCTTACTGGAGTTAGATGATATCTCAAGGTAGTTTTGATTTGCATTTCTCTGATGATTAAGGATAATGAGTATTTTTTCATGTGTCTATAGGCCCTGCACCTGTCTTCGTCAGAGAAGTTACTCTTCAAGTCCTTTGCCTACCCTGAGATGGGATCACTTGTTTGTTTTTTTTATGCTAATACGATTGAGTTATCTGTGGAATCTGGTTATTAAACCTTTGTTGAAGTTATTTTCAACCTGAAAATACCTGAAGCTTGGGTCTCTTTGAGATTTGAAATGAAAACAGCTTATTTTAAAAAGAAGAAAGTGACACCATTATTGGCATAAGATCAAGGGGACAAGTTATCTTTTCACTTTTTCTAGTGTTAGTTAAATAAATTGCCTTTAACAAAGATGCATGTTATACATTTTGAATCATCTTAACGCTTCAATACCCGTGGAGTGTGTTTCCAATTAGAACTGAT
Source organism: Loris lydekkerianus (assembly GCA_963574355.1). Lineage (NCBI taxonomy): Eukaryota > Metazoa > Chordata > Mammalia > Primates > Lorisidae > Loris > Loris lydekkerianus. The sequence goes on along the minus strand of CAUYPK010083316.1, from coordinate 34,580 downwards.
TGACAGAAGTTAGGCTGGGGGTTTTACTGGCAGAAACGCAGCTGATTTCTTGCCCTAATTCAGGGCTGAAGAAGCTACAACTAATCCTTTCATGAAGAATGCAAAAGGACTAATTTTAAAACACTTGTTCCGGCATCTTTAGAACAAGTTCTCTCTAATGTTAGAAAGTCTTTCTAACTTTCTCTCTCCATCTGTCTCAAGAGTTCTTTGCTTTTTTGTTTTTAACATGATGGGCTGGCGGGTGAATGGCACACTCCTCCTGGTCAGACCCTCCCAGAGAGCCTTCCCAGGACAGATCCATGGTGATACGTAAGCACCATTTCACACCCGGGACCCAGCACTGCTCCTTGAACATTAGGCGAGTCCAATCCATATGTGATAAGGAGAAAAAAAACACTATACAACAGCTGGTTGAATTTCAGCACAACTCAAAAAAAGGTCCAGAGAATTTCTCAGATTTGTCTGTATCCTTTTACAGTTAACTTTTTTGTATACAAATAGAAGTACACTTATAAAGATCCCTGGATCTTTTCAGATTTAATCACGTTTTCTCCCAAAAGAGACTTCAGGAGAGAATATGGTTTATATCACAACATGACCACTAGATGGCAGCACAAACCCATCTCAGAATCATTCCCAAAACCGCTAGAGACCTCGGTCCTGCTGTTCCCACCCAGCCTGCAGGATCACAATGTGAATAATTACAGCAGCTCTGGCTGGAGTCTTCTCCTATCCCCCTTCCCTTTGTTTTTTATCATAATGAAGCTAAATGAATTTCCCTGTTGATAGGGACATAAATGATCTGTTGTTTCATCACTGGGGTATTAATACTGCCTTTATGTAAATTTTTAATATTCATACATGCATTTTTACATTAATTCTGATTTTTTTAAAAAATTACCTTAAAATATTCTTTGTCTTGGTCACTGAGTTTTTTGGCACCCAAGGTGAGTGCCTCTCTCTCCTTACCTGAAAAAAACTAAACGGTATCCTGTGGCCAAGAAAATCTTACGGAGTCACCAGACGTGAGTAGCACAGAGAACACAGGTGTCCGGAGACCTCAAATCCATACAACTGGAGCTCAATAATAATGTTTTTGCATGGACCAGGACAAGGGTATTCAATGTCTGAGTACTCAACAAATGAATACCTGAGCAAGAGATGAGCTCTCCCCTTGTTTATGCCCTACCTGGTTTATTTTCACTACTGCATGGTCTTTTTTGTAACCTCTTTCCTTCCCTGGGCACTATATTCTGAGCTACTTCCCTCACAGGCTCCCTTTTTAAATCACCCTTTTTAAATCCCTTTTTAAATTCTCTCTCTCTCTGCTGGCCCATTTTTCATGGAGAAGTTTTCCTTACTTCTATCTCCTGTTCTATTTTACTTTTTCTTAGATCCCACTGGAAGTAAAAGATGAGGTGAGTGGGAAAAGAAAAGTGGGGGGAGGGCATGGGGGGAGACTGAGAGAATGAAAGGATCACAGACCTGAGCCTGGAAGCCACATCTCTCCATTTGGGCTACATGATCCTGGGGCACAGCCGGGCCTCGCTGGACTTGGCACAGTGCCTTGCACAAAACAGGTGCACAAGAAGTATTAGTTGGTATAGATGATTACGCATGTTAATTAGCAGTGTATTCATACAAATAATGAAAAAAAAATCATACAATGAAGTCATTTTAAACAATTCTCCATCAACAACCATTTCAAGGGCTTAACCAAATGACAACATCCGTTAACACTACAGCTGACTTTTTTGTGCCCCTCCTCCCAGAGACTTCAAATGCCCAATTCTTGAAAACCATGAAGGACAAAAGGCAGATTCCAGGCTCCCTTTAGGACTTTCCCTGAAGCGTCAAGATCATAGTCAAGGCTGCCTTCTTCTTTTTGGGTATTGGTAAAACATTGTCTGTGGATGAGGTAAGGAATCTGGGTCTGTATTGTTCACTGATGCATCCTGTGCCAGGTACCTTCTCCATGACCACCAGATGCTCTGCAGACCGTGGTCAGAGCTCTCCAGCCCTCTGGATTCTGGCTGGGTGTAGCCAGTAGGGAGCATTGGTATCACAGGGAGGTAATCATGCTTTGCTCCTTCCCTGCAAAGTTATCTGCAGATGGCTAGGTCTTTGGAAAGAATGTCACTCCTGCTCAAAGGCAACACAGTCTCTAGCCCTCCATCTTCCCTCCATGCTCAGCATGATGGAGTACAGCTCTACTGGTGCTAATAGTGTGGTCCTCAGATTCAGGCACATGGGCCCTGACCAACCTTTCCTGAGCTCCCCACATGTAGAACATGTTGTGTACTTAGATCTCAGTATTCCCCACCCGAACAGACCCAAGCCAGTTTCCAGGGTCTGTCCATGTCTTATCCTCAGTTCTATGCTAGGATGAATGGGGAGCTATGACTTATGCCCACCCCATACCCAAGAGTGGCTGAGAGGCAGTTATTTATAGAACTGTGAACAGAGTTTGAACACATGGGCTAAGGCCTCTGCTTATGTTTGGTGTTTACTGTGTGCACAGACTGGGAAACAGTGAAGGGGGCAGGGCCACAGGCTGTCTGCTCCTCACCACCATGTTCTGGTAGCATGATCCATAACCCAGAAAAGGGTCTTAATTCTATATGCAGACGTGGCCGTCAAAGTTATCACATAAGGACCCCATTTGTTCAGCTATAGAATAGAACAGAGTTTATTCAACAATGTGTTAGCTTGAGTTAAATCTTGGAAAATTCTGATTTTGGGCATGTGGGCTTCCCTCTGTACTGTTCCCACTGGCCCACCTCCTCCACCAGCCTATGGAGATCCCTTGTAAGCAGCCTCCGGTATACATTCTCTTTGAATGATCTCAGTTTGAGTGTTCCTTCTGTTTTCTATTGTGTCCTGACTGATTAATATGACAGAAGCCTAATAGTGCCTGATATATAGGTTCTCAATTTTGGAGAAAATGTTGTCTCAAATGAATGGAAAGGGAGAGAAAAGCAAACTCTCATATAAAGCTAATACAGACACCAAAAGGCAGCTCAAATCAGCCAAGGAGTGTGGATTAGGTCAGGGTAATACTCATAGGGACACATGCTTCTGTAAAACCCAGGCACATCCAGGGCATGGAGAAGAGATGCCAGCCCCTTGGTTGGGGCACATTGTGCAGCCACACCGAGTCTGCACTTGAGGGAAGGTACTCACAGGGAATATGTCTTGCTCCTCTTTTCCAAAGAGCATTAAAGTTCAATTTCTAAATGTTTGTGTGATAACACACCAAATGTCCTATGAAAATTTCAATTAACGGTCATCTTTCAAGCGTGATGATCTTGAGTAGATCCTTCTGGCTAAGATGACCTAGTCCCTGGACCTTTCAAGAAATTCCAGGGCTATGTCCTTGGTTTGCAATGTTTCCCTCAACAATATTATCTCTACTTATTACTTTCTCATGGCTTTAATTGTGTGTTCATTTAAAAATATTTATTGAGAGCTAATTAGTTTCACAAACTATTGTAGTGTGAAACAATATTGAGAAAATTGGCAATGAACTAGAACTCAACTTCTGCCAGAGAGACAGAGATAACGTTCAGATACACTTCCATTCATTCACCTAACATTTATTGAACACTTTCAACGTGCCAGACACTTTTCTAGGCTCTGAGGACACAACCATGAATGAAACACACACACACACACACACACACACACACATTGCCATAGGGAGCTTATATACTAGGAAGGGATATAGATGATAAAGGTTAAAAAGTGCACACTTTTACACTGTTAGTGTTATTGCAAATTAATACAGCCACTTTGGAAAGAAGTATGGAGAATCCTCAAAGAACTCAAAATAGACCTTCCACTTGATCCCACAATCCCATTATTGGGCATTTACCAAGAATAAAAAAATCATTCTATCATAAGGACATTTACACTAGATCATTTAGCACAACCAAGATATAGAAACAACCCAAGTGCCCATCAACCCACGAATGTATTAATAAACTGTGGTGTATGTATACCATGGAATACTCTTCAGCCTTTAAAAAGATGGAGACTTTATATCTCTTGTATTAACCTGGATAGAGTTGGAGAACATTCTCCTCAGTAAAGTATCACAAGAATGGAAAAGGAAGTATCCAATGAATTCAATACTAATATGAAGCCAGCAGATGAACTAAGACATGCCCACACAAGGGAAAAATTCAGTTTAATTCAAGTTGTGGGGGGAGAGGGACAGGAGGGGAATTGGTGTACTACAGGTTAATGGGCACAATGTAAGGGTGTATGGCACACCTCCTGGGGGTGGAACACAAGTACAACACGGACGTTACCTAAAAACACAAACATTGTAACCTAATCATTTATACCCCCATATTAATCTTTAAAAAACAACTGTATAGCATGTGATTTACTCAGGGTTCCCTAAAAGACAGAACCTGAGGCAAAAGCTTATGGCTAAAATTTCTTTGTGAGTGAAATTCTGAAGAAGCAAGAACCAGAGAAAAGAGGATGAGGCAGGAAAAGGAGGAGAAAAAAACACAAGGGAGGGGTTACCAGGCTGCCTTATAGCTTCAACAAAAGCAAAGCGCCGCCCACTTGTGCCTGAGCAGCAGGTGGGAATCGGGAGCGGCTTCCTCCAACTCCCCCCCAAAAGTGACCGCCATCAAGGAGCCTGCTTTAAGGCAAGATGGGGTGATCTTCCCACAGAGTCACAAAGCAGAGAAGCATTGCCCAGCAAATGTAGGGAGATGCACAAACTGGGCCCAGAGGAGTAGTTAGAAAGTGCTCTGTGTCACCAGGAGGTGAGCAGCAAGGCCTTAGAATGAAGGTGACGGGACTCACATTGATAGAGCAGTTAGGCCCTTCGGAGTGGGGTAGGAGCATTGGCAACACTAGATAGTCTAGGGGAGATACATTCTAGACAGGGAGAAAAGCTAGGGGACAGTAAGGAGGCAGTGTGTCAGGAAGGAAGGAGCAGGAGAAGGGCAGGAGGCCCTCAGAAGATCTAAAGGGCCCTGGCAGGAACCTGAGTAAGGCCATGATGACTCACACCAGACTAGTGATGCAGAAGGGCCACGAGGTGGACAGATCTCAGATAGACTTTGAGGGAAAAGCCAGTGTGATTTGATGGGAAATGCATGTAGTACAGGAGAGTAGGAGAGGAAGGAAGACTCCAAAGATTCTGGCTGAAACAATGGAAAGGCTGAAGCTGCCATTCATTAACCTTGACAGGGGAAGGAGGAAAGTGTGGGAGGAGCAGGTTAAAAACATCAGGAGTCCAACTTACGGACATTCGAGTGGACATATCATGTTGCCATCTGTAAATATGAACTGGAGTTTGGAGGAGAAGTCTTCACTGGAAGGATAACTTTTAGACCTGTTCGGAAGTAAATGGTCATTAAAACTTTAAAACAAATAAAATAATTGCAGATCTTGAGCTGTTCAATAATTAAAAAGTGAACAGCATCATAGAACAGAAGGCACTGCTGAGGAGGGAGCAGAGAAAGAAGCCAAGGCTGGATGCTCAGGTGTCTCTCCACACAGTAGGAAGGAGCTTGAAAAACAGTGACACGTGTCACCTTATGACAAAGCCTTGGGAAAAGTAAATTTCAGAATTGGAATTTTGGGGGCTTAGAAATATAATGCAGTGCACATACATATTGTATATGACACCCTCTGCAGAGTCATAATGAATCACTTACTTCATAATCAGTCTTATCAATATTTCTACAAAAAACATGTATTTAACAAATAAATAAGGTAAATACACACCCACGTCCTCATGTCTGTTCAGACATGAGTTCGCAACGAACATACTTTTTTTTCCACTTTTCAATGCAAGGCACTCTTTAAGTGTTGACCCTAATTCATTTAATCTTTGTAACAGCCCTAGAAAGTAGGTGTGCCTTAATAAGACCATGTTACGAATGAGGAAACCAAGGCATAGAGGGTTTCCTTGTGTCCCTCTAGCAGCAGAGCCCAGGCCACATGGCTCTGGGTCAGCCCCCTGAATCTCCATGCCACATGCACACGCAAAGGTCCTAAGTGGGAATAGTGAGAGCGTTTGAGGAACCAACTGGCCAGAGGTGGAGAACAGCAGGGCGTTGTGCAGGACACAGCAAAAAATCCTGGCAGAGCTCCAAGCCTGTGAGTTCTTTGTCGACTCCTGAGCAAAGCATCTGTTTCTTCTGAATGTTTCTCTTTGTTTGCTTTTGAACAAATTCATCTGGCCGATGTCTTCACAAATCCATGCTGGTTGTGCTACCAGGAAGAGAGGGAGGAGTGCAGGAGAAGCGGGTAGATGTGTGACACCTCCCTGCCACAGCTGCTCAAGCCCCAAGTTCTGAGCTCTGCAACCACCACGAACCATAAAAGCATATCGAGGACTTTGAATTGAAAGAACTCTAGAAATGAACATTTGCATGTCAGCTCCAAATTGGCCACATTTAATTACAAAGCAAAATTGCCTCACAACTTCATTTGCTGTCTATAATTTTATCCCGTATAAATCTTCTCTGAGATATTTCCTCATGTGAACACTTGAGTATTTTTTTCTCAAGTTTACCACACTGCTGTCTCTACATTACTTTATGACTTTCCATGTTTGCTAGACGTTATTTCCACCAAATTGTATGATTCCCTCAGAACTCCTCCACAGCCTGTCTCAGTGTATCTCAATGATGAGGATGGACACACGTGCGTGCTCCAAGCTGTAAACCGTGCTGACAGTCATGTTCCCCCGTGTCTAACCACAGCCTTCAATGAAATTGGGAATATTCTGCCTGGAAAACTCATTTGCAATTTCCTAGAAGGGAATTTTGTTTGATACATCATTGCCACGTGGGGTTGAGATCACTACAAACATCCCAAGTGAGACTCTGCCACGAAATAAAAATAAAAATAAATGTTCAATAAAGATCAAGGTATTTGAGCGAGCACTTAATAATATTTCTTATCACAGCCTTATCAGTACTTCTCTGCAAACTGGAATCAACCACGTATTTGTTAATGCCCCCCTTTTCTTTCCTCAGACCTGAGCCACAGGCCACATGCAGCTGCCAAGCACTAGAAATGGGGCTTATCTGAATCAAAATGTGCTGTTTGTCAAAAATACACACCAGTCTCAAAAACCTATTACCAAGAAACCAAAAGACTGTAATGTATCTCATTAATAATTTTTATATTGATCACATATTATCCTGGCACTATTTTGTGCATATTGTGTTAAATAAATGCATTATTAATAATTAATGTTTCATTTTACTTTTTAATGTGGCTACAAACCATACATGTACATAAGTAAAGAAAGAGAGGAAAGAAAGGGAGTGACAGGGATGAGGGAGGAGAGAGAGAAAGAGCAGGGAAAGAAAAAATAGCAAAAAAGAAAAACTGTATTTATCTCAACACTATAATATTTGTTTTCTCTGGCCTGTCTTAATTCTAGGCTTCCAGGACTCAATGATATTTCTTATAGTTTTAAAAAAAATCCACATACCCATAATCTTAGTGTATGAAGTCACTTTTATCTTTGAGAGAAGAAATCAGCTATGTGCTTCCTTTGATCAGTGATGTGTTTCTTTTGATCTCCCCAAGGAGTCTTCCTCTGGCCACATCTCATGCAGGGGAGCTTCTTCTGTTCCCAAATATAGCCAAAATGGGTGGAATACCTGCTCCATTCACTCGGGCTGTTAAGGCTTTTATCTTAAACAGTGCAAGTAAAAATGTCCCAAGCCCCCACTTAGCTGAAGCATGGCTCATTAAAAAATAATAATAGCAAAGAGGGATTAATCATTTTCTTCTTGCAATAGTTCGTAATTCTACAGAAAAAAGAAGAACACACAAGATTTTTCTCCTTGGAATATAAATCTGTTTTTGGATATTATTGAAAGCAGGCCTTATTTTCCTATCTTGCTAAATATTATAGTATACCATTTATATCATTAAATGACAATGTTATAAAGCTGGTCTCTAGTTAAATTATTAAGATATTGCAAATATGCTTTCTTGGACAGTACCCTTAGAAAATAAATGAATTAAGTCATAAATGGTATTTTATAAAAGTCCAATGCTTTGATATTGCCATTTGTAAATCAAGTGTACTTTTCAAGTTCCTCTCTACTACACATCCAGCCTGCCTCTTCTCTTGGAGTTTAGACATAGTTTTATTACACCTGTCAAAAGACAAACCTTGAGGGTCTAAATTAGCTCTTGGAATATATATATTTTTTTCATGCATCAACTGTAAAAGAAGAATTAGTTTAATCAACATCGTTAGAGAATGCATTTTTAAACTCTACAGTAGCAAAAAGTATATTTACCTAATTGTCTCTTTTAATTACTTTTTTCTGAGCTATGAACAATGTCCTAATTTTTTTTTTCATGTGTTGTTTTTGATATACAACTCTAGGATAGGAAAACAACTGACTTTTCTAGCACTCAAAAAGTCAGGGCTTGGGACTTTAAATAATTGTCAAGGGGTAGTGATGCTTAAACCACAGGATGACTTAATCCTCCCTGCTCTTCTCCTTCCCTCACTGATTGTCTGGAATATAGACCACAAAGTGGCTCAGCCTCAGTCCCTCAAAGCATGTGATGAGTGCCATGCATTTTCTGGGCCAGAAACTCAGTGGTCAGGCCATGGATCATAACCTTTACATACCCCATCACTCATTTACTAAGTCCAGGGACTTGGCCAACCCTTAAGTAATAAATTACTGATGCTGGTCATATAAGCAATCGAGTGTGGGATACTTTATGAATATGAGAAGACATTCTTTTCTTCTTATGGAGCCCAGGGCAGCCCAGCTCAGCATTACTGTGGGCCTCCAGGCCAGGGGGATTCCTGTGTCCAAGGCTTGGCCTCCCCTCCCACCCATCACAGGGAAATGCAGCCAGTGCCTACTGAAGTCAAGATGCTAATGCAGTGTGTGTCCATAAGGAAAAAAGAAAAGGCAGTGGGAATATTTGCCCCAGCTGAGCCTGGCTCATCATGATAATACCCATTGACCCCCCACCCCCCCCCCCAAAAAAAAAAGTTTGCTGTACACAAGGAAGTGCAACTCTTGCTTGGACCTGTTTGGGGTGAAGAATTGAATTCAGGGAAGGGAAAGTCCTGAAAGGCAGATCATTTTCACCTACAGCAGACTGCTAGCTGCCTCCCTAATATCTACTCCCATTCTTTCTGGACCAAGTGCCCTGTAGACAGCACCCCACCATCCTATCTACTGACAAAATTAGATGCAGTCATCTACTATGGAACTAAACACAAAAATGCGATCCAGAAGTCAAAGTGCAGACAGAAAGATTCTGATACAGCCTTGCAGATAAAATTGTCCTATTTCTAAAAACCCAACAAAAAGACTGTGCATTCATCAGATTCTCCAAAGAAACAGAACCAACAGGATGTGTATACATACAGAAACAGATTTATTTTAAGGACTTCGCTTACAAGATTATGGAGGCTGGCAAGTCCAAAATCTGTATGATGAACCAGCAGGCTAGAGGTCCACCTGAGCTGAGGTCACAGCTCAAGTCTGAAGGCAGCCTGCTGGTGGAATTCCCTCTTCCTCGAGGGAGAGCTGACTTTTTTGGTCTTAAGGCCTTCAATTGATTAGATGATTCCCACCCACATTATGAAAAGTAATCTGCTTTTCTCAAAAGTAATCTGATTTATGTATCTACAGAAAATAAAAAAAAGTAGCTGGGCATGTGGTATGTGCCTGTAGTCTCAGGAGCTCTGGAGGCTGAGGTGGGGTGGACTGCTTGAGCCCAGGAGTTCAAAACTATAGTAAGTTATGACTAAGTCATTGCACTCCAGCCTGGGTAATAGAGCATGACCCTGTCAAAAAAAAAAAAAAAAAAAAAAAAAAAAAAAAAAGAAGAAGAAGAAGAAGAAGAAGGAGAAGGAGAAGTTTTAAATTTTAAAAATACATACACAAATAGAAAAGTCTTTTGAGTTAAATGTTGATCTCATCTAAAAATTGTCTTCATGGTTATATCTAGAATAGTCTTTGACCAAATATCTGGGTACCATAGCCTGGCTAAGTTACTATACAAAATTAACCATCAAAAACCACCAAACAGAAATACTTATTAGAAAATGTAAGGAAGCTTACCTGTAAGCCAGACCATGTGGGGCCGGTCAGCACTTCATTGTCCTCCCTTCTGACATCCAGTGAGGGGCATCCTTCTTTTGTGGTTTCAGACAAGTGTTTAGTTCCGGGTGTCCATGTAGGATGCTGCCCAGTCTGGAGTCTCTGTATGGAAAAGTATACACCTCCACACATATGAACAAATTAACACAGTTAACTTAAAATGGATCATACTCCTGAAAGAAAAGCTAAGACTATAAAACATTTAGGAGAAAACATTTAGAAGATACTATTGTCAATATCTAAAAACAGAATACTGAATAATATAATGTTGGAAACATGCATATATGAAAAAATGTTAAAGAAATTAACAGGATCAAATACAGGACAGTGGCTAATCCTGTGGGGCACGGTAGGAAATAACCCCGGGAACCCAGGGAACCCAGGGAACTTCAAGGCACTGGAGGCATCACCAGCCAGCAGCACCCCCTCCTCAGAGGTCTAGGTTTCAGCTCTGCAGGCCCCCCTTATAAGCCTCTGAGCTTTATAATTCCACCTTCTCCCTTTTATTCCAGCAGCAGGAGTGGTAACTGTTTCCTGCAGTTGTTACATTTATGACACCTGTGCTTTCTCTTCACTCTTCCATTACCCAGTTAAAAACTTCACAAATATTTAACAATTCCATATGTTAAACTCACCTTGTTCAAATAATTAGTTTAGTTTCAGGACCCTGCCTGATACAAATATTGCTTACATTGGGTTGGAATAGCCTGTGAGTGTTCATTTCATTAATATTCCTTATGAATATAACAAATATTATTTCCTATCCAATATTTTATCATTTCCAGAATGAAAGGATCTACATCAGATCACAATACTTCCTTAATTAGAACCCTCCACTGGCTTCCTACTGTGCCAGCAAAAATCTGCAAACCTCAAGCCTGAGCAGAAAAGGGTCTCTATCATTTAACACCTTCACCACTACTTCTGTGACAGTTTGACCACAGCAAAGTTTGACCACATTTTATGAGACCAATATTCTTTGATCTGAAGATGCTCTGTTCTTCCTCTACTCTACCTCCCCTATGCTGCCTCCAAATTCAATGAGAAATGCCAGCTGGAATAATGACCATAAATCACTCCAGGAGCTGGTAGCAAGTGGTACCACCTGCCTCACATTCAGCATTATTTAGAGAAGCCAGTTCATCAGAACGCATCACCCATTTTCATAGTAATAACTACCATCCATCCCTCCCATTCTAGGGAGTAATCTGTAGGGAAAACAAACGTATACAATTTGAGAGAAAACCCAGGTCAATTGCCCATGCAAACCAACATAGGCTAGTTTTTTATATATATAAACAATATATGTATGTGTATATTTGTACATATACACAATATATACATATGTATGCTTCATTATACACTATCAGGTGTGTGTGTGTCTATATGTATGTGTGTATATATGTATATACACACACACATATCTCCAATACACACACATCGGGTCTTTGAAGAAAATCAACACCATAGAAGAAGATAGCAGTAAATTGTATTATTGTTTGTAATTATATACTCCCTCTCTTGTGACAGGATTATATAAGTCTATGCATTGGCCTATACCCAGTAGTATTTCTTGGGGGAGAAGCATGCTTCCCCTCCTCTTGATACTGGACTTACCTTTGCAACTTGATTCAGCAATAACACATGGGTGGATTCAAAGTACCTCATATCTGAGTAAAACTTTTAAGAGCCCCGTGTGTTTCCCTCAACTCTCTTGCTCTTTTCCTTCTGCCATAAGAAATGAATAGCCCACATTAAGGCCTCTCTTTTTTTTTGTATAAATTTTATACATTTATTCATTAGGATACATAATTCCCAAAAATAACAGAATGACATACATTTGTAGAAGTTAGGGTATCCATATGGGAAATGCTGCAAACTAGTGCTGTTTTTCTCTGGAGTGGGCCTAAGGATTGAGAAAAGAGACTTAACCCTTTACAACACTTATGCCTATCTTCAAATACCTTCTAGTTCCTGGTTCCCTTGGACGGGGGGAGCACAGGGAGTACTAACAATGGTAGTGTCTTAGAAATACACATTTATACGCAAACATATGCACATATTTGTTTTGGGAATTTTTTTTTTTTTTTTTTTTTGGTGCTCACTGTTGCACATTTATTGACTTTTTAAAATTTGTTTTTATTTTTACATATACATGTTTTTATTAGGTTTCCATTTTTTGCCTTCACAAAATTAAAAAGGCTTAAATTTTAATAACATAATGATGTTTAAAATAAGGACTAGATACAAAAACCTCCTAAAGAATGAAGGAACATAAATACATTCAGAAAAGAAATCAGACAATTGCTACATCAAAATATTAAACAAAGTATCTCAGGAATGGAAGAAAAAGTATCCAATGTACTCAGCCCTACTATGAAGCTAAATTATAGCTTTCACATAAGGCTATAATCCAACTATAGCACAAGACTATGGGGAAAGGGCCAAGGAAGGGGAAGGGAGGGGGGACGTTTTGTTGGAGGGAGGGTAATGGGTGAGTCTACATCTATGATGCATGTTAGAATGGGTATAGGCGATTGCACTAATGTGCACAGCTATGATTTAACAATAAAAAATAAAAAAATAAAAAATAAATTAAAAAAACAAAAAACAAAAAAAACCCACTATGTTTTGCTAGGCCGGGCACAATGGCTCAGGCCTGTAGTCCTAGCACTCTGGAAGGCCAAAGTGGGTGGATTGCTTGAGCTCATGAGTTTGAGACCAGCCTGAAGAAAACTGAGACCCTGTCTCTACTAAAAATAGAAAAACTGAGGCAAGAGGATCACCTGAGCCCGAGTTGGAGGTTGGTATGAGCTATGATGCCACAGCACTGTAACCCCCCCCACACAAAATATATATATATACACACATACACATAATATATAATATAATACATATATTGAGACTCTTATATATATAAAATATATTATATATATACATATATATTTTATATCTATATTTCCCACATCCGCACATCTGTCCCCGTATTTTATTTTACCTACTCTGTATGTGCTACGGTTCATCAGTTCAATTGTAATGTTCATTTCAGATTTGCCAGTAACCAAGGCTACTGCTGTGAACATACCCATACTTTCGTGAAGGGTACACACACATGTTTCCCTATGGTAGAGACTGCGTAATGAAATTATGAGTCAGGGAATAAGTATTTTTCCTTCTAAATGATGTTGCCAAAATTCTACTGCATAGTCACTACAAAAATTTATACTTACAAAAGCAGTAAATAAGAGCATCAGTTTCTATACAATGTCATAGATATTTGATATGGTAAAAGTTTTACTCTAACTTGCATTCCTTCATTTTTAGTCAATTTGAATATCTTTTTGTATTCATGACTTTTGTCTAATATTCCAATGGGGTTGTTTATTTCTTTTTGAAACAAGTATCTTTATGCTTTATGTGTTCTGAATGTTAGTTTTGCTTTGCTAAAGTACATCCTTTCATAACTCACTCAGATACCTGTGGATGGTTGACTTTCTTTTTTATTCTTTAAAATTTTTAACTTGAAAATATTCTGGATGCATAATGGTTGTGTGTATTCGTGGGGGCTGTGTGATATGTTGATATAAGCACACTATGTGTAATGGTCACACCGGGATGGGGGATAGCCATCCCCTCAAGCATTTATCAGTTCTTGGTGTTGGGAACATTCCAATTCCACTCTTTTAGTTATTGCAAAATTTACGGCAAAGTATTGTTAACTATTTTCGCCCTATTGTGCTAACAAACATTAGATCTTATTCTTTCTATTCAACTGTATTTTTGTACCCCTCTTCCCTCTACCCTCCCATCCCCACCGTTCTCCCCAGCCTCTGATAACCATCCTACAAGTTCTTTATCTGAATCTCACGTGCAGGAGCTACTTCCAGCTTGCTGGCTTCTGATGCAGAAGCTGTCCACTTCTCCTGGGATGCTGACTGGGCACTGTCTTGTCACTCAGATGCCAGTGGCCTGTGTGATGCCTAACCCAGGATGGTGAACCATGGGAAACAGCAGCCTTTTCTGCTTTTCTGGGGTATCCCAAACAGGCACCCTGATGATTGCTCCAGAGCACCCCTCTCCCTGCTCCTCTAACTTCTACACCCTGGAGCCAATCCCATCTTCCTTCACAGTGCTGCCCACGTGAATTTCAGCCAGTGGTTTCCTTTTCCAATCTGATCCATGTGTGGTGGCGCCTGTGGCTCAGAGGGCTAGGGTGCCAGTCCCATATGACGGAGGTGGCAGGTTCAAACCCAGCCCCGGCCAAAAACTCCAATCTGATCCATGTGTTTTCACCCTTTCAGGTATCCTTCCAGTCTCTTATCCACCAAGGAAGCCCTGCCTTGCTTTTCAGTGTGTGCATAGATGGTTTACCTGTGCTCACGCCTATTTTCACTGTTATCATGGGCGCTGCCGGATGGTCAGTATGTGTTTACTCTGTCAGCCATTCTTGAGTTACACATCTCTTTTGATTTGCCACTTAAAGAAACAAACATAAATGTCCAATATATAAATCTTCATATTATCCCTTAAAAATAAAACTATTTAATCTAAAAAAATTTATATAGCTGCAGCAAAGTGCTTGGCCCTGTGCTCAGGAGTAAAGGGTAAATACACCTCATCCTCCCTCTAAGTCAGAACAGGAGGAAACAGGAATCAATTAAACACTCTTAAAATACATCACATCAGGGGTATCATCCAGAAAAAGTTCTACCAAGAATTCTTCTCTACTTAGTAATTATAATCAGGTAACTCCTTTGATAATAAATAGAGCTATACATTATAATGAGCAAATTCATATTCATCATTGCATTTATTCTGGAAAACAACCCTGTAAGGTAAGAGTTATTTTTATTCCACTTTGCATATTGGGAACTATTTTAATACTCTAAGCACACAGTTATCATAGTATTTATCCTTCCCTCTATACAGTAAGCCCTAAGAAAAGCACCATTGGTTCATTTTTTGCAGTGGTTGTCATCCTCAGGGGAGTTGGAGGTCCCAAATAATTCTGGGAAAACAAACCAGACTTGGACCACCCTCCCAAATCTATTGATAAGAGCCTAGGCCTACATTTTGCTAATTATATCATTGGTATCCTAAGGATTTCATAGGCATTCAGTCAATAAATCCTTAACAGACACAGTGAAGAAGGTATTATGAAAAATATGACCTCCCATTTTCCTGAGCCATGGAACAGTTAAACACCTCCCCTGAGGCAACAAAAATGGTAGTTGGAAGGGTCAGGGTTTGAACACAAGCAATCTGGAGCTTCTGAGTTTATCTTCCAAACCATGGACAGGCAATTGTGATTGTTTTTGTACAACCACAAGCTAAGAGTAGTTTGTATATTTGCAGACTGGCAAAAACAAATAAAAAATAAAAGATAATACCTGACAGAGACTGCATGTGGCCAAGAATGCTCAAAATATATACTCTCTGGCCCTTTACAGTAAAAATAATCCTGACCCCTGCTCTAAAGCACAGTCATATATAGGCTATTCAATGAGTGCTGGGATGCTTTCTGATAGCCTTCTACCCAAGCACGTCCTCAGAGGCATGTGTGATTCTGATAGTAGTGGCAAGAGGTGATGAACATTTGTGCATTAAAACCCTGTGAGATGAAACTTGGACACAGATCCTCAGTTTGGCTCTACACATTCTTTTATGTCTTTGAACCTTAGGTTCAAATAACTGTTTTTATTTGCTCGAGACTTTTATGAATACTTAGACCTGTTTGATTTTCAGGTAGCATCTCCACTTCTAGAATTATCTGGAGGTTTTGTTATAAATGGAGTGCCAAGCAAGGATGGTTTAATGTTCATCACTCTTGACACAATTGATCCCAGAGGAAGTGATGTGGCAGAAATAATTAACATGATGGGCTTTGAATGTTGTAGTCCTCGAGAAGGCCCTTCACTCACTGGGCTAGTGTCTTTGACTGATTAAGGGAAGAACAGAGCCAGAGCTAAAGGAAAATTGAGAAAACCCATCAGGACTTCACTCTCTCCCTAGCCCCTAAAATGTTCCTCTCTGCTTTCCTCCAGTGAGGTCTGTCTCCAATGATTTGCAATCTGTGGCCTTTGGAAGTTTCAGATCACTTGTGACACTATGTAAAATTTGACATATATGAGCCGGGATGGAAAGTGGTTAATTTTGGCAATCTTAAATATATTATCATTATTATTATTATTATACATTGTATTCTTAAATGTACTGCCAAGAAGATTCAGAACCATGAGCTGTGCTAGGAGAAAACACATGAAAAACCCATCGCTTTGCATTAGCTATACTTGAAACAGAAGACTGTCAATTAGTTCAGTTTTTAGGTTTAGAGATTTTGATTCTTTTTCCTTTAGTTTGTTGTCATAAATGAGCAAAGTAGTAATGAGGGATTTCCATGGTATAACAGAATGTCTATGGGTCATCAGTATCCCGAGAAGCTAAACACCCTACTAAAGATCCTGCAAAGGGAAAGCAAAATAGGAACTTGCAGTTTTTGAGGACCTTTTGGGTACCAGAAGCCAAAGTCCCTATGAGGGAAGGATTCTATCCTCATATGACAGAGGAGGAAACCGAACCACAATATGTTTAAATCAATTATTCAGTATTGGAACTATGATCTTTCTGCCTGTAAACATGCAACTTAAAAAAAAAAATTAGACCAATGCATTTTCTCAGATTATGTGTTTGCTGTAGAGACATTAAAGAAAAATCAATCTATTATCACCATATCATGTTATATAGATGTATATTTATATATACACACATATATGGGTGTATACACACACACACATACACACAGAGTGCAAAAAAAAATACACATTTTAAGAAAGGAAAGAACTGTATTGAAGATGAAATACTCAATATGCAATGGTATAATAAAAAATACAAGTCATGTTTGAGCATCTTAATTGTAAAAATAAAATGTGACTTGAGTATTACAATTCGATATATTTTCTTCCTTTCTTTAAATGTGTACACATTTGTGGCACCCTTTGTATATTTCCAAAGTTATTATTGACTATATGTACAATTTTTTATTCTCTTTTATTTCACTTAACTTGATATCTAGAGTGTTTAACATTTATTTTAAACATCTTTTAGTGATTATATTCTAAGGCAAAAAAAAACTAGCATCATTTACTAATACATTCAATTATCCTTGCAGATGAAAGCTGCTTGCAACATTGTATAATTTTTAGTAAGTTTTCAATTAATATTTTACATATAAATGTTATAGAATTGATTTCTCATGCTCGAGTTCTAGAAATAGACATAAGAGATGAATCTTCTCAAAAATTTTATTTTATTAAGTTTATTGCCAGTTTCATCCATTTCATGCATGTTTGTTAATACCAAAGACTGAAATTTGTTCATTTTATTTAACAGCAGCAAGAAAGTTGTGGTATTTTCCTAGACAAAGCATTATGGTGGAGTGTACAGAGTTTGTGCACTGGAGACAGAAGTCTGGATGGGAAGGCTAATCTTGAAACTTGTTAACATGTGTGGTCTTGGAAACTTGTGTGGTCTTTAGACAGGTGATTTCACCTTTCACCATGCCTCAATTTCTTCATCATTGAAATTGGATAGAGATGCCGACTATGTGGGGTCACTAGGAAAATTACATTGTGCTTATGGTCACCTTCTGATTTCCACCATTTGATTGGTTGTGTGTGTCCACTCTGTTTTAAATTGTTTACCCATACCCATACCCCCTTCTTGACTGTAGGTACTTTATTGAGTCCATCAATTTCTTATCTAAAATGTTGGGAGGAGGTCATTTCTATCCGCCATTTCCACTGACTCAGATCAGGAGGTAAAGAGAGGAGGGTGAGACTTGTTCACAGTAGGCATGTGGCTGCAAGGTTCTGGGGCAGAAGCCAGGACATTCAGAGCAGCCAGGCAGCTTACAGCACTGTCCAGGGGCCACACCAGGCACAAGATGAACTGTTAGGCATAGGAAGAAAATATTAGAACCCTAATTTATACTTACTTTTTTTGTTCTCTTATATATTTTTAAAAATTTTTATTTTTATGGGGCTACATGCCTTTTGGTAACATAGTTTGCTTCTGTGTGGATAAAGTCAGAGTTACAGGTGTGCCTTTGTCCTAGAAAGTGCGCTATACACCATGCAATTTACCTGTTGAGTGGTAATTTACCCATCTCCTTCTCTCCCTTCCCTCTGCTTCTATTTCATTGAATTTCGCTTCCATATGAAATTATAGGTGTGGATCTATTAGTTCCAATTTAGTATGGAGTACATGTGGTGGCTTTTTCCATTCTTGCAATACTTCATTTAAGGATAATGACCTCCAGTTCCATCCAGGTTGTTACAAAAGCTACTAGATCTCCTGCATTTTTGTTATGGCCTAGTAATATCTTGGTGTATACATATACCATGTTTCATTAATCCATTCATGTGTTGATGGGCATTTGTGTTGTTTCTGCATCTTTGCAATTGTGAATTGCACTGCTAAAAACATTTCAGTGCAAGAGTCTTTATGATAATGTGAAGTTTCTTCCTTTGGGTAAATACCCAGTAGTGAGATTGCAAGATCATATGGTACATTTATTTACATTTTAATCTAAGGAAATAAGAAATTAATCTAGACAACTAAATGCAGATTTTGGCATCCTAAGTTGACTTGTGTTAGATAGTCGAGTGTGTGAAGATTAAAGGTCCATGTGGGGGTGGGAGATTAAAGGTCCAAGTGGGGGTGGGGAGGGCGGAACAGTGCACTTGCTTGTCTGTCTGCAGCCAGCATGCAGTGTGTGGACCCAGCTGAGGAGTATGGGTCACAACCTGTTACATAGGGATTTTTTTCCCAACGCATTTTTTTGTTAGGTATATCAAGGATCAAATGACAATATGTGGTTGGGTTCATCTCTAGATTCTCTATTCTGTTCCATATATCTACCTGTCTCTTCTTTTGCCAGTACCATGCTGTTTTGATCACTATAGATTCATAATATAACCTGAAGTCTGGTAACATGATGCCTCCTAAATAATGTTTGGCTATTCCAAGTTTTTTCCAATTCCATATAAAATGAAATACTATTTTTTTCAAGTTCTTTAATGTATGAAATTGGTGATTTAATAGGTATTTTATTAAATCTGTAGATTGCTTTGGGTAGTATGGACATTTTCACAGTGTTGATTCTTGCCAGACATGAGTATGATATGTTTTTCCATTTGTTACCATCTTCAGCTATTTCTATTCTCAGAGTTTCTATTCTCATTATACAGATATTTCATGTCCTTTGTTAGATAAATTCCCAGGTATTTTATCTTTGGCACTACTATAAAAGGAATAGATTCCTTGACTGTATTTTTGGCTTGACTATTGTTGGCATACATAAAAGCTACTGAATTGTAAGTACTGCTTTTGTATCTGCTGAGACATTGCTATACTTCTTGATCACTTCTAAGAGTTTTGTGGTTGAGTCCCTGGGGTTTTCCAGGTATAAGAGCACATCATCCATAAAGAGTAAGAGTTTGACCTCCTCTGACCCCATTTGAATACCCTGGATCCCCTTCTCTTGCCTGATTGCAATGGTTGGGACTTCCATTACTATGTTGAATAGCAGTAGTGACAATGGGCATCCTTGTCTAGTTCCAGATCTGAGTGGAAATGTTTTTAATTTTATTCCAATCACTATGATATTGGCTTTATTAGTTTAAGAGCCAATAGAGGATGGCCTCTATTAGTTTAAGAAATGTTCCATCTAAGCCTATATTCTTAAGTGTTTTAATCATGAAGGGATGTTGGATATTATAAAAAGCTTTTTTTGCATGAATTGATAGAATCATATGGTCTTTGTTTTCTATTTTATTTATGTAGTATATTATATTTATAGATTTATGTATGTTGAACCAACCTTGTAAACCTGGGATAAAAACAACTTGATCATGGTGTATAATTTCTTTTAACATGTCCTTGAATTCTGTTTGCCAGGATCTTATTGAATATTTTTGCATTGATATTCATCAATAATATTGGTCTATAGTTTTCTTTTTTTGTTGGGTCCTTTTTTGGTTTGGGGATCAAGGTGATGTTTCCTTCATAGAATGTGTTGGGGAGACCTTCTTTTTTTTTCTGTTTTGGAAAAGATTATGTGATATAGGTACTAGTTCCTCCTTGAAGGTTTGGTAGAATTCTGATGTGAAGCCATCTGGTCCCAAAATTTTCTTTGTGGGGAGATTTTATAGAGTTGATGCTATTTCACTGCCTGATATAGGTCTATTTAAAATTCCTAATTGTTTCTGGTTGAGTCTAGGAAGGTGACATTGGTCCATTTCCTCTAGATTTTTATATTTCTGAGAATGGAGTTTTTTGTAGTAATCATTTAGGATTTTTTGAATTTCTGTGGTATCTGTTGTTATTTCTCCTTTATAGTTTCTGATTGATGTTATTAGGGATTTTACTTTTCTATTACTGATTAGGCTAGCCAAAGTTTTATCAGTTTTATTAATCTTTTCAAAGAATCAACTTTTTGTTTCATTGAGGTTTACGATGACTGTTTGGTTCACAATTTCATTGAATTCTGCTCTAATTTTGGTTAGGTCTTTACTTCTGCTGTATTTAGGGTCAGATTGTTCTACCTTTTCCAGTTGCTTGACATGACCCATTAGGTTGTTGACTCTCTCTTTCTGTTTCTTGATGAAGGCTTCTAATGCTCTAAATTTCCCTCTTAGGACTGCCTTTGAAGAATCCCACAGGTATCGATAATTAGTATCTTTGTTATCATTTTGTTCCAAAAATTTGATGATTTCCTTCTTAACCTCATCCTTGGCCCACCTATCATTCAGGCTAAGGTTATTTAGTTTCTATGACTTTGTTTGAGTATGAAGATTTCCGTTGCTGTTGAGTTCAACTTTTATTCTGTGATGGTCTGAGAAGATACAAGGAATAATTTATATTCCTTTTAATTTCTTGAGGTTAGACTTGTGCCCTAAGTTATGATCAATTTTGAAGGATGATCCATGGGCTGATGAAAATAATTTGTATTCAGTTTTATTAAGATGAAATGCTCTCTAGAGGTCTATTAAGTCCATTTGTTTTAAGGTCAAGTTTACATCCATTATTTCTTTGTTCAGTTTCTCCTTGGAGTATCTATCGAGAACTGACAAAGGGGTGTTAAAATCTCCAACTATTTTGGTGCAGAAAGATGTCAAAATGTTCATATCCATTACAGTTTGCTTTAAAAAATGAGAAGCATTCAAATAGGGCACATAAATGTTAATTATTGAAATCTCTTTATGTTGAGTGTGTGTGTATAGTAGTATCCATCCTTGTCTTTCCTTATCTTTGTTGGTTTTAATCTCATTGTATCTGCTAATAAAATTGCATCTCCTGTTTTTTTCTGATTTCTATTTTCCTGTATTATAGATGTCCATTCCTTCATCCTGAGTCTTTTTCCATCCCTTAAGGTAAGATGAGTCTCTTTCAGGCAACAGATACCTGGCCTGAGTTTTTGTATCCAGTCAGCCAACCTGTGACCCTTTAGAGGACAATTTAAGCCATTCATCTTAATTGAGAGAAATGATAGATATGGTAGTGTTTTTGCCATCATGTTTTTTGAAATTTTGATGCATATTTTTAATCCTTTTACCATAGTGGAATTTAGGTTGTGCTTGATAAATTCTGGTTGAGTTTACTTTGGTGGTAGACCATTGTGCTGGTCATTATGAAAAATGAGTCTGAGTATTTCCTGGAGAGCTGGTTTAGTTATGGCAAATTGCCTCAACATGTGTACATCAATAAAGTATTTGATTTCTCCATCACAAAGGAAACTCACTTTATCTGGATACAGGATCGTGCACTAAAAGTTTTTCTTTTTTAAGAAGATTGAAGGTCATTGACGATCCTCTTCTGGTTTGAAAAGTTTTACCTGAAAGATTTGCCAGATCTGCAGTCATTCTAATATTTCTCCCATTGTAGGTAATGCTTTTCTTACATCTGGCTGCTTGTAGTATTTTCTCCTTCATATTAACTTTGGCAAGTTTAATTACCATGTGTCTAGCAGATGCTTGATTTGGATTGAGTCTTGGTGGGGTTCTGAAACTATCTACTATCTGAATTCTTGTATCTCTTGCATTGCTTGGGAAATTTTCTTCCATAATACCTTGGAGTAGAGCATCTGTGTCTTTAGGACCATTTTCTTCTCCTTCTGGAATTCCTATAAGTCAGATGCTTGATCTTTTAGAATAATCCCACAATTTTCTCAGGAAATGTACTGTTCTTGTTTTCCATTTTTCTGCCTCTTTGAATGCTTGGGATTGTTCAAAAGCCTTGTCTTCAATTTCTGAGATTCTTTCTTCTGCCTGCTTAACTCAGTTGCTGAGGGATTCTACTGTATTTTGAAGTTCCTCAAATAACCTTTTCACTTCCTTAGCTCTGCTATATTTTTTTTCATTATGTCCTTATCCTTGGTGACTTTATCTTTGAATTCATTAATTTCTTTTTTTTTATTTTTTTTATTATAAATCATAGCTGTGTACATTAATGTGATCATGGGGCACCATACACTTGGTTCATAGATCGTTTGACATATTTTCATCACACTGGTTAACATAGCCTTCCTGACATTTTCCGAGTTATTTTGCTAAGACATTACATTCCACATTTGCCAAGTTTCACATATACCCTTGTAAGATGCACCATAGGTGTTTCTTGAGAAAACTTTTGAACTACTCTTTGGATTTCTATTTCCATCTTTTCCTCCATTCTATTCATCTTATTTTCCATCCATATTCTGAGTTACATTTCTGACAATTCAGCCCTTTGTCTATGAATGGGATCTTCTGTTGTATCTCCTTTGTGCTCAGAGAATGGGTACTAAGACCCCATTCTTGGCAACAGAAAACACCCCCAGAAAAAGAGGAATCTTAAAAAGTAAGCTGAGTAAGTTTGAACAAAGAAAAGTCAGCCAGTTTACATTTAAGCTAGCCATTGCTAGCAAGCTTGTTTCCTTTTCTGAAATTCTAGCCTATTGGTGATACAGCTTACAAATACCCTGCTGGGTGTGAGCACTCTGAGGAAAATAATAGTCATAGAAGAGACTGTGGCAAGTCCTAGAAAAAGATACATCTTCCAGGGCATTTCCTGCTCATTAAACAGGCAAAGCAGATACCCACTGTGGAGATTTGCATTTGCCTGGGGCAGAGATCAAGGGAATAGCTCAAGCCCTGAGATATGAGCAGAAGAGCTTATATCCCTTATTGCAGAGGAAGATCCTCTGTGGTGATGATGGGAGGAAAATTCCTCCCTTCCACCACTTCCTGAGAGGAGATTAATGCTGGCGGCATTTTACTCAACAGAGAAGTAGTGGAATTTGATACCTCCCTAGAAAATCTGTGTGTCTAATCTTAAGGAGGAGTTTCTCCCAATACAAGGCTCAGATTTCAGATATCTGAAGACTTTAAGGTTAATAATAATAACAATAGCAGCTAATATGCTCAATCAGAGAAACTGCTGCCATTTTTGTTCCCTCTTCATCTTGCCCTCTGGGCAAATAGACTTCAAAAAAATCAGAGTGGAGAAAACACTCTGGGCCATTGCCAGAAGCCCACAAATGGAAAATGAACCCCTATGCTCCCACCTTTAATTCTACTATATGTCTTATGTCTCTTTCTTTACCATATTCTAGATTTCTTCAGTCGATTGCCACCAGTTTCCACATGTCTTAGCAGACCCTGTTCCTGCAGCAGGACCCTATACCTTTGTCATTCCTTGGGGTAGTTGATCTACTCTGATGATTCATGATAACAGAGTTCTTCCACTGGCTCCACCCCATGAGTAGTTTCTTTAATTTGGCAATTAAAACTGGTAGGGTGAAATTGGATTGGGGGCCCCAGGAAGTGGGGTTAACTAGCCCTTTACCAATGAGATAGGGCTTGTGATTGTGGCTTTTCCCCTAGAAACTTACAAAGACCCCTTTCAGAGCTGTAGCCAGAGACTCTGAGAACCTTCTTGGCGATACAGTGCAAGATGGCTCTTTCTTAAAGTCAGCCAGCCTCTACTCAATCCTAATAAATCGCAGTATAAAGCTGAAATCTCAGCTGGGGAGAGATACAAGCAACTGTGGCACCCCACCTCCCACAAGCAACAGCTGGAGGGGGAGAATCAGTCTCTCCCACAACAAAACAACTACCACTCAACCTCTGAGGGTCCTTAGGTGGACAGCCCAGGTTGAGCATTCTTATTAAATTACCCTAGTTGGTACAATCATTGCTCAACAGGGAGAGTTCAAAGGGTCTCCAGTGGCCCAAGAGTAGAAATGCACAGGCAGTTCTATCTTGCATACTCAAGAAGATGAAGCCTGGACCCTTCTGGTGTCCCAGCAAGTCAAAAAAGATAGCCCACCACCACACACCATTGCTGTGTTTCTTTCTCTTGCACATCCCTTTCTTCCCATGCCCCCCTGCTTCCACAGCAGTCACTGTTTCTGTGCTTCTGTCCAGTGGCCCACCCAATGCCCAGGCTGCTAAGGGAATTATCAAACACTCTGGGCCCTGCAGGGGGAATCCCTTTAGACCACCAGGCAAGGGGGGAAGGATGGCCTGAGAGTTTAGAATTGTAGGGAAGATATTTATTCAATGTTATGCCAGGAAGGAGGATTCCTAGGCTCATAAGTGGGACTTTCCTGGAGAAAGAGGCCTGGTGTTTAATGGCTCTCTCCCATGGGGTAAAATGAGAGGTCTTTTGTTCCCTGCTTCCTTGCACAAAGCCCACAGCAAACTTCCCACTTGGAGAACGGGTCTTTTGTCTTGGTGATGATTTTTGTACCTGGAATTTGTTTTCTTAGATCCTCTAACTTGGTGTCATAACATGCCTCAGCAGAGATGATGTGCACTTTATCTTCTTTTTCAGCTCAGCTCCATAGCTTTAGTTTCACTGAGCCCACTTCTGTCCAGTATCTCTCCCTCTGAACTGGAGCCTCTGGTGAAAGCTGCCTCTAGTCACCCATGTTCCTTTATCCCTCCATCCTATTTATTGTGTAACCACAAAGAGGTAGCCATAGCTGCTGAGCACTGAGAGGCATTTTAACAAAGTATCAAAATGAACTGAACTTAGAACCATAATCTTTGAATGACTATATCAAAAAATATTAACTAATACTCAAAAAAAGATGCACTTTTCACAAAACATTTATTTTTTTTTATTATTATTAAGTCTTTTGTACATAGATAGTAGGGGAACCACAACTATGGAGCCCATTGCAAGTACAAGTTGTTTCTATCATGTGTAGAACACAAAACATTTTAATACTCAGTAATGTGATTGATAATATTTAATAAGAGTAAAATTAAGTTGTATATTTTAAGCATAATTTTAATAACTTATCTAATTTATCATTTTTATTTAATATATAACTGACATTTATTAGTAATGCATGTAATTTACAAACATGTATATAAGCATGTACACATATAATCCCAATGTGCACATATGTCATAATACATTTAATACACGTATATTTGTATATACATATATGTATGCATGTGTGTGTGTGCTGTACAGTTAAATATTTGTAATTCTTGGTGAACAAGATCAAGGGTATGCTTGAAAACTATTGCATTAAGTAGAGTGAGTTAGGCTGTGAAGAGTCATTTTCTGAGTATGTATCAGTAGCTTATCCCACTCAACTCAGTTATATAGGCCTTCACACCTCATTATACAGTCTAGAGAAGTAATGACATGGCATTCCTGGAGTGTCACAGCAAAGGAAAGGGAAGACCAAACTCTGAGCTTCCTGTCACCTTTTCTCAGACCATAGTTAATCAAGATAGTGACTTGACTTTCAGTCTGAATTTTAGCAAAGATGCAGACTTTAAAGGATCCACTCATTCCTCGTATAAAAATTAAAATTACATTAAAAATAATGCTGTAGTAGTAAATGGTTTCAACTGCTCTCCAGACAAAAGCCCTGATTTGTAGCATTTGCCAATTTCTATGGCACAAATAGCTTCCACCATGGCCAATTTCAGCCTACTAGAATGGCATCATTGCATGCTGAGGTTGAAAGATATGCATAAAATCAGCTCTTGCAAGACAAGATGAGCTAGTTCCAGTGCACATCACTTAAAAATAAATGATGAAAATAAATATAATTTCCAGATGAAGAATACCATACTGGTGACAGAATATCTCTCTCTCATTTCTACATCCAACCCATGTTATGCATCAAAGAATAGAGGAAAATATAGGTGTGAGAAAACTTAAAATTGTACCCCAAGTCAATTGCTTCTTAGTTCTAAGATCTTGCACTTAGAATGCATACACTGAACCTCAGGTTTTTCATATATAAAATGAGCATAATATTGCCTATCCCAACGACCTTCCAGGATTGTCATGAGGATAAAATGCAGTTGTATAAGTGTGTGCTATACACATTTAAGAATAAACTTCTGCTTTCCCTCTCCATCAGGCAAATATTTCTCAAAGTTGTACACTGTAGCATTGTCAAAAAGGTAAATATTCAGGTGCACAAACTGTGAATAGGAAACTAGGAAAATACAAATGGCAAAGCATCTAGCACCTTCTGCAATTAGGGATTCTAATACATTTTATTTTCCATGATTTCTCTAATCACATGCAGTTCTTCTGTAATTAACTACCTACCATATTTGAATGAGTGGGAAAACTATCTGTTGAAGGCAAAGACTTGATAATATTCACATGAATATGTGTACTTCTTTGAAATATGCTGTTCTTAAAATCAGTGCTATTTTTGTGCACTTCCCATACACCAACCCCTGCAGTAATATTCTAAAGAGTCGCCTACTCACTGTCTGTCGATTACCTTGTAGAGCATGTATTATTAATGGCCTCCTTGCCATGCTTTCTGACCGCCTTGCCATGATCCATTTCTACCCATTAAGGCATTACATTATGCACTTTAGCAAAACATGAATCATTAATGAAATATTGATTTAAAAAATCATAAACTGCTTTACATTAAAAAATGTTTCTATAAAACAAAACTAAACTAAAAAAATGTATTCAGTTCAAAAGGCACAGTGCAGTTCCAAGACATGGTGATCAAGTAAATATGTTCATGTTTAGTTTTATTTTTATGATAACCTTACTTTTTTCTTAAAATTCTGTGTGCTTTTAACTTGTTGTCTCCTTAGTGTATACATTTTGATAAATCTAGCTCATTTCCTAAACAAAACCAGAAACTTTCTTTCTTCAAGTTCAGTTGGAAATTTAAGTCTCAGTTTTAGAAATGAAAATGAAGACCATTCTGCAGGGGTAAGGGAGTTCTGGGGTAAGGTATTATTATCAAATATGTTGTATCTTTCAATAATATTCATTTTCTTTAAAGTATAAGAGAAATTTGATCTTCTGTGAGAAGTGAAACTTCACAAGACTCACAGATTCAAAATAAAGCAGTTTTATGTTCCCAAATTAAGTTACTCCTTTTCATTACTATTCACCCACCCATTGGACACATATTTTGTTAAATTTTGGTAGTATATTGCCATTTTTCTGCTACTAATCAGTTGCCCTTGCAAACTAGTCATGCAAGTGACAAGTGAGGCACTAGATAGTTACAGAAGTATAAACTTGCCTCTCTAAATGAAATAATGTGAGGCAAATAGTTAAATCCATGGAGATAGATAATCATCTCTTTTAGACAAGACTTCACCCCCATCATCTGGGAAGGATTATCGTTTATGCAAAGAGGGTTTATTTCACTCTGTCTTTCTAAAAATAAAGTCCATTGCCAAGAAGCTGCATCTCTAAAATGAACATTAGACAGCAAGAATGCTAATTAAAAAGATGGGATGATAAACTGTGTGCTATGTTCTGACCTCTCTTTTAAAGCATAGAGAGATTCTCAAATACTTGAAAGATGATTATCTCAAGGGGAGACATTCTTGGAGGAAAATAGCTCTCTCTATTTATATTCTCTCTCTCTCTCTCTCTCTCTCTCTCTCTCTCACACACACACACACACACACACACACTTGCATGCATGCACGCACTTCTGATAGCACATGAGCTCATTCACATGGTGAGGCAGCCAAGAGAATGAATCATGAGGATGGCTGTTCATGCCATTATTACTGAGATCTCAGTAAATGTGGAGTAAATGAATATGTTGATTCATATGCCACAACCCACGAAACATCTCTATGTTCTGGTCCATCACTGACTTTAGTTTTCCAGGCATCTTACTTCTCATATAAGAGGTAAATTTGAGGTCTTAATTTTCAATATTAAATGCAAAGCAAAGCACACCAATCAGAAAAAAAGAAATTTTATTAACTGTTATATTTTTTAAGTTATTCTCTGACTTAAAAATTCTGACAGTTCTCACCTCCTCTTAGTCAAGCATGTCCCATTAGAAAATATCTCTGGGGATAAATGATAGTGAGATGACATCAAGGGTAAATAGAGTAAAGGATGGACAGAAATAATGATAGCCAAAAAAAGGAGGGGAAATAAACATAGAGAAAGAAAGGAAAAACCACAACAATATACCATTATGCACTTATTAGAATGGCCAAAATCTAGAATATGGACAACATCAAATTCTGGCAAGAATGTGAAACTACAGAAATTCCCATTCATTGCTGTTGAAAATGCAAAATGGTAGACATTTTGGAAAATAGATTGACAGTTTTTTACAAAATTAAACACATTCTTAACCTATGATACAGCAATTGAGCTCTTTAGCATTTATCTAAAGGATTTGAAAACATATCCATGCAAAATCACATGGATGTTTGTGGCAGCTTTATTAAAAACCCTCAAACTTGGAGGCAATCAAGATGAATGAATAAATGAAGTGTTGTCCAGCCAGACAATGGGATATTATTCAGCATTAAAAAGAAATGAGCCATCAAGCCATGAAAATACATGAAGGAAACTTAAAGGCATGTTATTACTAAGTAAAGGAAGACAATTTGAAAGACTACATACTGTATAATTCCAACTGTATGAAATTCTAGAAAAGGCAAAACTATGGAGACAGTAGAGAGATCAGTGGTTGTCAACAGTTAGGTGGTAGGGAGGGATGAAGGGATGAATAGGAGAACCACAGAGGATTTTTAAGGCAGAGAAAATACTCTATATGATATGGAGTAATGGTGGATAATCATCATAATACCATCATAGAAAATACACCACTGAGAGAAAACCCTCATGTACACTATGGACTTTTGGTGGTGATGTGTCAACATAGGTTCATCAGTTGTAACAAACGTACCATTCTGGTGTGGAATGTTGATAATGGGGAAGGCCCTGCATGGGGGGTGGGGAACAAAAAATACATGTAGTATCCCTGGACCTTTTGCTCAATTTTTCTGTAAAACTAAAACTTCTCTAAAAGTAAGTTTTTAGAAATATAAGTAAATAGGTGAACATCCTAAGCAAAAAACAAGGAAGAGGCATAGAGGAAATTTCAAAAAGAAAAAAATGAAAGAAGAAAAGGGAACAGGGAGAAGAGAGAGGGAGAGAGAGAGAGAGAGAGAGAGAGAGAGAGAGAGAGAGAAAGAGAGAGAGAAGGCTTGAGGGGGAAGAAAACAGGGAGCTGAAAGAAAGGATGTGAGCAGCCCCTTTGTACTTGGAACAGGTCAAGGTACAGAGAGATACTTGTGGGTTTGAGAGACTCAATGGGTAGAGAGCAGGCTTCACCTTAATGGAGCCTCCAGAGTATAACTGCCACCCTTTCCCCTAGAATCCTCATTCTGCAAGAGGACCAAGGGTTGGGCCTTGGATTGAAATTGTCCTCAAGGCAGAGAAGAATTCAGCTACAATCACCGCAATACCATGTCTTTGAATGTAAGTAACAGTCTCATTATGGACTGAACATTTGTCATATTCATATGTTGAAATCTCAGTCCCCAATCTGATGATATCAGGAGATTTCTTGGGAGATTTTGGAAATTATTAGGTCATGAGGGTGGAGATTTGTGAGGTTCTTAGGTCAGGAGGGTGGAACCCTCATGAGCAGGATTAGTGCCCTTATAAAAGAGACCCTAAGAAGTTCACTTTCTCCTTCTTCCCACATGCAGATATAAGCAGAAGGCAGCTGTCTGCAACCCAGAAGCAGCCCCTCACCAGGACCCCACCATTCTGGCTCCCTGATCTTGGACTTTCAGACTCCATAACCATGAAAAATTAATTCCTGTTGTTTATAACCTACTTCATTATAGTAGCCCAAAAGTCCACAGCTTGACCTCTGCTAGTCTTGTTCTAGTTAATGAGAATGAGCTCCAAATAGCCAATTAATGTCCACCCTCATAGAAAAATGCAAGAGGAAATAACCACAAGCATGTCATAACCTTACAAGAAGCCAGGAGAGTCTTTGTTGACTAAATCAATCTGTAAAGTCAAGAGTGTAGCCTCCCACCCAAGAATATTGACCACAGTCTCCCTCCTAGAAAGTGTCTTCACCTTAGAAATGGCTAGTTTTTTGATGAACTCTAATGCAAATGTAGAGGTCTGGATCTGAGATTGCCAGTGACCCCTCCTTTATCTCAGCCAGTTTCTCTTTGTCTCCAAAATGATGA
This sequence comes from Loris lydekkerianus, assembly GCA_963574355.1. NCBI lineage: Eukaryota > Metazoa > Chordata > Mammalia > Primates > Lorisidae > Loris > Loris lydekkerianus. The sequence continues at coordinate 3,916 of CAUYPK010083316.1, read as the reverse complement.
TAAGAAATGGAAATCTATCTCATCCTGTCTCTTCCAGCTCTGAGAATCCTAGCTGATTAATTCACATAATAAACTGCAAATCCAACCCATGTGCACAGATTTGTTGTTTAGATGGGCCATCAAATAACAGAGTCTGGGGGCAGGGATGGGCATATATACTGACCATAGCTGCACTGAGTTTCAAATTAAAAAAATATGTGCTAAATCTTCCTTTTCCCCCTCCAGATTTTATTCTCCATCATCTCTCCCTCATCCCATGACCCAGTAGGCAGTTTTTGTTCTGTGTCCGTTGCATTCTCACATCTAATTGGACTCAACCAATGGAAAGGCCCAGTAGGAGATTGGAAGGAAGTAGAGCACAGTCTAGGTATTTATTCCCCTCGTCTCTTCTGTCAAAGATATAGAAAGCCAGACACTAGTTAAAGGTGGCAAAGACAGATTTAATTTGGTAATAATTATTGCAACAGGGAAAAGAGTCCAGTATGCAGTGAACTTTGCCAAAACAAAAGTCTGGTGTGTGCTAGGGGAAAGGGCAAAGAGCATGGGGTTGTTTCAGTGCTTTCCCCATCTGGGTCTCTTGCAGGACAGCTGCCTCCCTTGACTGCTGGCTTCAGCTCCTGACAGGCGGTCCTCTTCATATAGCACTTTTCCTCACAAGTTTTTGATAACCACTCCCTCCTCTTTCCTCTCCAGCTAGAGTGGGTAGTGGTACTCTTGATATTAAACTGTCCCTTGTGGTTTTATTTGACTACACTTTTGTAAAGAGTCATTTAATAAGTACATAATAACTGTTGTTCTCAGAATTCTCCTCATGTTCCTTGAAACTTAGAGTGTGTTCTGGTTGATTTCCAGCTGCCAAGACCTGTATCCTGTTTCTGAAGACTTTTTTTCTGGCACCTGGGAAGGCTGCTTTGCCCATAGCTATAGCAAGCCAACTGTGCTATGGAATTAATATTCTCTGCCATTGAGCAGATCTCAACCAGTGATTCTCAGGAGTTTGTTATGAAACACCACAGCTCCCTCATCCTTGGGTGGGTTCACTCTAAGGCATGTGTTTCCAACCATTTTACATACACAGTTTTTTCATGTGTAATAAACTCTAGTCACCTACTTTCAGTCATCTGCTCCTGCACAGGAACCTAATTAAACTTAGAGTGACTTAAACATTTCATGTACTTATTGTTGCATGGGCCAGCAATTTTGGTTGGGCTTAGGTGGCCCTGTCTTCTGCTGGTTTCAACCAGGATTACTTATTTGGCTATGGTCACTTGGAGGATCAGTTAGAAAAAATGTGGAGCTAGATTAACTCATTTCCTCTCCACGTGGTCTCATCCTCCAGGGACTGGTGTAGGCTCCTTCACATGGTGGTTACAGAGCATTTCCAAAAGGGCAAGAGAATAAATGGCAAGGCTTCTTGAGGCCTAGTCCAAATATTATTTTCACAGTGTTCTATTGATCAAGGCAAGTCACAGAGCCAGCCTGAATTCAAACTTGAGAAAGTAGACTTGTTCCCAAAAATCTGTGGTCATTTTTCATAAGCACAAAGACATCTGACTTTCCTCCCCTCTTCTCTATCACACCCCCATTCTCTTGCTAGCCTCATCTTCACCTAACAAATAAATACTTACACTAAAATTTTTGTCTCAAAGTCTGAGTGAACATAAATTTTTGAAAAACAGTTTTGAGTGTTTCATTCCTGTTTTGCTGATACAGAACAGTATCATTATATGTAGTATAATTTAACTCAAGATTTGAAAAAGTCACAGAGTCTTAGGAATGCCCATAAAAGTTGCCACTGTGAGGGTTTCCCAGTGTGATAAATGCTACTGATCTTTCTCAGTATTTCTGGTTACTTTTCCCTTCCATTTATGCAAGAGAATTATACTTCTCATACTCCTTGAAGTTGAACATGGCCATCTGATTTGCATTCTTTTTTTTTTTTTTCATGTTTTGTAGACATTTATTAAGTGTTAGGAGTTTTTATCACATTTCTCATCACTGGGAAGCAGTTATGCTAATGAAAAGTGAAATGGCTTACCAGAGACTCAGTGATAGTGCCAGGAGGAAGACAACTCCTGGAAAGATGGGATTCTCTTACACAGTGGAGTATATATGTTTTGAATTAGATACTTTATCTGATACCCTCTCTTTCATAGCCAGGATACATAAATCTAGGAACCAATGGATGGTGAAGAGGAAGCAGTTCCTTTCACTAATATGTACATATACTCAGCAACCAACTCACATATAAAACTTAAGTGGATGGGGGACAGATTATGTATGCTTGCCTCGAGAAAGAGAACATAAATATATTTAAAACCCAATACTCCAGGGCTTCTCATTATTTTCCTAAGAACTTAGGAAAGTAATTGGGCTGAAACTCAATGGAAGAGCCTAAGAGATAACACTCCTCTTGTGGAAGGCTGGGTGATTTAGGTGTAGCTGATGTTTTCCTCTTGAAGGACTCTTAAGGAATTTGGTACCAGGAGTATATTTAAAAGCAGAATAAATCAATAGCTAAGACCAAATTTTCCTGGGAGGCTCTCTAGGAGGCAGTGCTCAATTGCAGGAACTATGTATTTAAAAATATATATGGTGACTTCTAGGGATGATCAGTCAAAAGCCAAAATTAGGGCTATCCAAGAAGCTTCCATATGAAAAAAAAAAAAAAAATGGATTAAATGTCTTGTAGTTCAAACTTGTATTATGGCTGAGATTTACTCCTCACAATCTCTATGGCCAGGACATTAATTATATCCTACAAGTAACTGATTCCATCTGTACTTAGCTCTAACAGATGTACTGATATTTATTTTTTCTTATGTCATTCTCCTGGTGTGGAGAATAAGTGTAGAGCTTTCTTATCTTGAGAGCCACCTTAATATTTGATGACCATGATCGTGAACACTCTTCTTGTCACTTAGTCTTTCTTTCCCTTCTCAGGTTTCTTGTTGCCTGTAAATTTTAATTATGACCTTTACTTACAAATTATGTTATTTATCCAGTGTATTAATTTACATAAATAATAAAAAATATATTCTTATAAAAGTTTGAATAATAGTGCCATATCTAGAATAAACTGCTAAAACCCCCCTTTATCACCCTACATTCCCCACTTTCCATTTATCTAAAAAATGAGATAAACATTTTCTAATGAATTGCTCTGTATCTGTTCAGATTCTTATAATATTAAGGTCTCAAAAATAGTTCGGGGTGTGACTATTGGCATATGGAGCTGACAGGAATCAAATATATAAAAGTCAGCTAAGTTTTTAATGAATGCTGTTATGATGGAATGCAGCTCAACTAACAGACTTTAATCAAAACTTAGAACTACCATTGGCCTCAATACTCTACCTGCAAGAAACAGGAAAAGAGGCTCTGTCTCCAAGGAGGACATATTCTTAAGCACTTTTTTTCAGATGACATCAGGAAGAATAATAGAAAAGCAAAGACTTCCCAGAGGACAGAGTTAAAAGGAAGAGAAGAAATGGAGTCCACTGTACACTAAGGAGTAGAAGGTGCAGGCTTTTTCCCTTAGTTGTAGTATATTTTTCTTTAGCATAAGTTCTTTCTTCATGTTTTATTACCATGTGTTGGATTAGGTCTGACATTCTACTATGACATGTTTTTTTTTTTTTATCTTTTTTAAAATTAATATTAAATCATAGCTGTGGACATTAATGCAATCATGGGGCACCATACATTGGTTTTATAAACAGTTTGACACATTTTCATCACACTGGTTAATATAGCCTTCCTGGCATTTTCTTAGTTATTGTGTTAAGACAATTGTATTCTACATTTACTAAGTTTCTGATGTTTATGACATATTGTGGAAGATTTTTTTTTTTAATATGAAGACTGGTATAAATTGTATTGTCTTCCTACAATTACTGAAAAATTTCACAGCTAA
>CAUYPK010083315.1:0-16759 GCA_963574355.1 Loris lydekkerianus | reverse complement strand
GAGAGTCCGGTGGACATTTTTAATCCTTTTGTGACTGTAGAAGTTGGAATTTGATCATAAATTTTTTGGGTGAGTTTACTTTTGTGGTAAAGAATTACACTGGTCTTTATGGAGAATAGGTCTAAGAATGTCCTGGAGAGCTGGTTTAGTTGTGGCAAATTTCTTCAACATGTGAATGTCGTTGAAGTATTTAATTTCTCCATCATAAATGAAGCTCAGTTTTGCTGGGTACAGGATCCTGGGTTGAAAGTTATTTTGTTTTAGGAGATTAAAAATTGATGACCATCCTCTTCTAGCTTGAAAGGTTTCAGCAGAGAGATCTTCAGTTATTCTAATATTCTTCCCCTTGTAGGTAATGGTGTTCTTTTTTCTGGCAACTTTCAGAATTTTCTCCTTCATATTAACTTTAGTGAAATTGATTATGATGTGTCTGGGGGATGTCTTATTCGGGTTGAGTTGTGCTGGTGTTCTGAAACTGTCTGCTATCTGAATTTCAGAATCTCTTGGCATGTCTGGGAAGTTATGCTTCATAATTTCATGGAGAAGAGACTCTCTGCCTTGTGAAGCCACTTTGTCACTTTCAGAGATCCTTATAAGATGCATATTGGTTTGCTTTGAGTTATCCCAGAGCTCTCTGAGAGAGTGGTCTGTTTTTGCTCTCCATTTCTCTTCTTCTTTGAGGGTTTGGGAGCATTCAATAGCTTTGTCTTCATTGTCAGAAATCCTTTCTTCTGCTTGCTCCATTCTGTTACTGAGGGATTCTACTGTGTTTCTCAGATCTTTGAGGATGCAACTTCTTGTCTCAATGTGTCAAAATCTTTGGTCATTTGCTTTTTGAATTTGTTCAATTCTTGAGATAACTTTTTGAATTCTAATTCGATCTTATTTGCTATCCAGATCCTGAATTCAATTTCTGACATTTCCACTATTTGTTTATGCATGGGGTCTTGTGCTGTTTCTGCCCCATTTATCTTTGGGGGAGTTGAGCTACTCTGATGATTCACATTGCCAGACTTTTTCTGTTGATTTCACCTCAGGATTGTTTTTTACCATTGCCTCTGGCCGTCCTTGTAGTTGGGGAGGTGTTTCTCCAAGATTAGACCCCTGCAGGATCACTCTATTTTTGCTGGATCTTTGTAGGGAGTGACCCTGTGTAGTTCCTCTGGGGCTGCTCTCACTAGGGAGTTCTGGTTGTGGAAGCAGCTCCGGTGTGTGACAAACCCGGATCCAGCAGCAGGGCTGAGGGTGGTGTGCATGGTTCTGGGAGTGCCTGGTGCCCAGTGACTTTGGTACAGAGAGCCCAAGGCTCCATCAGTCTCTGGCCAGGAGAAGGGCTCTCCACAGAGGCAGGGAGGGCTCCAGAGGGCACACAGCTACTAGAGTCCATGCCCAGATGAACAGGCTAGTGTGGAGGTAGCGAGGACACAGGAGGGAGGATGCAGGGTTGTGTGGCTCCCGCAGTTCCTAGTCAGGAAATGCGGAGGCCTGGTGGGTGCGGATCACAGGTCAGGGGTCACTGCACAGCTCTTATGGAGGTCTGGGCAGCCCCAACCCCAGGAGTCTGAGGTTTCTATGAGCTGTGATGTCATAGCACTCTACCCAGGGCAACAGCCCAAGGCTACAGTTTGCCAAAACCATCTCACTCCGCCCCTAAGGATTAAGGCTGTAAGGCAGCTCAGTTCCCACCTTTAGGCTGCTCAGTCAACAGGTTACTTTGTCCTGCCTGATCCTTGTTCTTGGACCCTGATGGCGGAGCTTGCCAGGAGAGTTCTTTCACAATGGCTTCCTGTGTTCAGCTCAGTGGCTCAGTCTGGGGGCCCAGACAATGCCAAAAGTTCTCCACACTCCTGCTCAAGCTCTCCCCAAGGCAGTTCAACTGAGTACCAAGCCCAAGAACACCAAAACAGTTCACAGGTAGGGCCTTTCTGGTTTGCAGTCTCACTGCTGGTTGTACTTATGGTTGTCGGCGTGATTGCTTTGATTGAACACACGCAAGCATTTGCCAGTTTTCCACTGTTTTTGTCTTCCTCTTGGGGTCCAGAAGTCCCTTGCTGGCTTCCTGTATCCTCAATGGTATGAGCAGATCCCACCGGTCAGAGATGCCTGGAGTCTTGTCTCCCCAGACTGGCCTTGCCCAGTTGCAGGGAAGGTGTTACTCGGCCGCAATCTTTAATCTCTCCCAAGAATTAAACTTCTTTAACTGCTTCTCTCTTTTCTCCTTAATGAGAGGGACCCACTTCCAATTCTCTTGGAAGAACTCTAAACTTTCACTTCCCAAATAAAATTTGTGTTATCCCAGGAAATCAAATGGAAAGTACACAGGGAGGAAGATGAACTGTGCCAAAGCCTTTGTCATATGATAGTGACCTCACGGGCGTGAGGGCATGTGTGTGGCTCACCCTCAGTGGCCACTCAGGGTTTCTCTATGGAAACTTCAGAGGATCTGGTGGAGCCTCTCTGCCTCCACTTCACTGTCAGCTACCTCATTTTTGATAAACCAAACAAGAACATACACTGGGGAAAAGAATCCATATTTAATAAATCATATTCAGAGAACTAGATAACCACATGTAAAAGACTGAAACTGGACCCACACCTCTCACCATTCATAAAAATTGATTCAAGATTGAGGAAAGATTTAAACCTAAGGCATGAAACAATAAAAATTCTTGAAGAAAATGTGGGGAAAACACTTGATGATATTGGCCTTGGGGACAATTTTATGAAGAAGACTTTTGTGGCAATTGCAGCAACAACAAAAATAAACAAATTGGAGTTAATTAAACTGAATAGCTTCTGTACAGCTAAGGAAACAACAACCAAAGCAAACAGACAACCTTCAGAATGGGAAAAAAATATTTGCAGATTATGAATTGGACAAAAGTTTGCCAACTAGGATCTACAGAGAACTCAAATTAATCAGCAAAAAAGACCCAACAATCCCATATATCACTGGGAAAACCAGATGAATAGAACCTTCTCTAAAGAAGACAGAAGAATGGCTAATAAACATAGGAAAAAATGTTCATCCTCCCTAATGATCAGAGAAATGCAAATCAAATCTACCCTGAGATAACATCTAGCCCTAGTGAGAATGGACCATATCACTAAGTCTCAAAGCTGCAGATCCTGGCATGGATATGGAGAAAAGGGAACACTTTTACATTGTTGGTGGGACTGCAAACTAATATAACCTTTTTGGAAGGAAGTATGAAGAATCCTGGAATCCCATTATTAGTCATCTTTCCAGAAGAAACAAAATCCTTTTGTTATGAGAACATTTGCACTAGACTGTTTTTCACAGCTTAATTTACAATTGCCAAACTGTGGAAACTACCTAAATGTCTACCAACCCAGGAATGAATTAACAAGTTGTGGTATATATATGCCATGGAATACTATTCAGCCATTAAAAAAGGTGGAGACTTTACATCTTTTGTATTAACCTGGATGTAAGTGGAACACATCACAAGAATGGAGAAGTAAGAGTTCAACGTACTTAATTCTAATATGAAGCCAGTAGATGAGCTAATAGAAGGGGTGGGGTAGGGGAATAAGGGAGCAAGAAGAGGGAAGGTGGAAAGGAGAATGGGGGAGTGTTGGGGGATGGAATGCAAGTATAAGAGGGACTTTATATAACAAATGCAACCAGTGTATCCTATTTCTTTGTACCCTCAATGAATCCAATTCAAATAATTGAAAAATAAATAGAAAAAAAAAGAATGAAGGTTTCATTCACCCCATCAGGTAATAAACCACAACTAGTTTATTAAACCACAACTGGTCCTGGCTAAAGGCAAAGGAAATCAAAACAGGTACTAGAAGAGGGTAGTTATAAATACCAGTTATAGCCACATGACCAATTACAGAAATAAGAGCTGCAATTATCTTGAATATTTTTCTGATTCCATGACTTGGCTATTATAAAGAGATTAGTGTCTTTTTATTTGTGTGTAAAATAGTTGTATTGAAGTAGGCAGAACTATACTTTATCATAGTCTTTATTGGGAGATTACGTACCTTTTAAGGACATGCATATACTTTTTTGCTTCCATTTCTTGTAAATTATGAGCATGCATATAGTTACCCACATTTACAAGGGTTAAATGTGATGGTTAACTTTAGGTGTCAACTTGACTGGATTAAGGAACTGGTAATGCCCTATTTCTGGGTGTGTCTGTGAGGATGTGTCCAAAGGAAAATAGTATGTTAATCAGTAGACTGAGTAGGGAAGACCTGCCCTCAACATGGGCAAGCACTGTTCAATTGGCTGAGAGCCCAGATAAAACAAAGAAGAAAAGTTAATTTCCTCCCCCCATTTCTCTCCTCCTCCTGTTTTTGGACATTAGAACCCCAGGTTCTCTAGCCTTGGAACTCTAGGACTTACACCAGCAGGTCTCTGAGTTCTCATGCCTTTAGTCTCTGATTGCAAATTCATCTCAGCTTCTCTGGTTTTTAGGTCTTTAGACTTGGATTGAATCATTCTACTAGGATCCCAGAGTCTCCAGCTTTCAGACAGCTTGTCATGATACTTTTCAGTCTCCATAATTGTGTGAGCCAACTCCCCTAATAAATTATCTCTCATGTACCAATATCTAATCTATCTATCTATCTATCTATCCATCTATCTATCTATCTACCTACCTACCTATCTATAATCTATCTATGTCTACTCTGTGTCTCTGGAAAACTATGAGTAATACAGGGACTAATTTTATTTATGAAGTCTCTGCCTTCATCTAATGACCTCCCAAAGGCCTCATGTTCTCATGTCATCACAATAAATTTCAAGTTATAAATTGTGGAGATACAGAGCATTCAGTTTATAACAAGTTCAGAAGTGGGACTGAGTAAAATGGTGTAGTTGAAAGGTGTCAACCTACATTCAAAGTGATAAAATGAATCAGGAATATTGGCGAGTGGATGTTATTACAGTGCTTGAATTGTGTGTTCAGAGAAGTGTGACTTCTTCTCAAATGTGTTAAGCTAGAGAAATAAGTACTCTGAGGCTCAGGTTGTCATGAGGAGACAGGGCATTTGCTGGGGGCAAGAAGTCCCTGCTGTCTCTGCCCTTCCCAAATAAATGCTCTTATACCAGGACCTTAAGTTCCACACTTGATAAAATACCTCCCACTGTTTTCTAGTTCTTTCTCTCACAAAAATTTGCCTTAAGTATAAAGATATTTGATTTAACAGGTGGGAATAGGTAATTATAGGTCTTGGGAAGTATCAAAAATATTTCCCTCTGAGTTTAAATACAAATGTGGTTGCAATAATCCTTGAGGGAAAAGGGATAGAATTTGAGAATTTGAGAATCTTTCTATAATAATATCTATGAAATCTATTCTGAATATCAGATACATGGGGAATTATTTCTTCCATGAGATGTATGTAAATACAAAGAAAATAAAATTAGGTGAATTTCTTGCTTTCAAAAGCTAACTTCTAAGTCAAAACAAGAATGTGTTAACCTCAGACCACTGACACAGAAAGTCTAATAGTTTATATAAGGTGTCAGATTTCCTGCAGTGGACCCAGGACCAGACAAATTCATAGCCAAATTCTACCAGAAGTTCAAAGGCCTTGTACCAATCCTACTGAAACTGTTTCAAAAGATTGAGGAGGAGGGAATCCTCCATAACTTAATCTACAAAGCCAGTATCACTCAGATACCTAAGTCAGGGGAGGACACAACAAAAAAGAAAGCTACAGACCAGTATCCCTGATGAACATAGGTGCAGATAGTCTCAAAAAAATCCTATCAAACCAAGTCCAACAGAACATTAAAAAGATAATATACTCTGACCTACTGGGCTTCATCCCAAGGATTCAAGGATTGGTCAACATATGCAAACCAATAATTACAATCCACCACATAAACAAAATTTAAAACAAAAACCATTTGATTATCTCAACATAAGCTAAAAGCAACACTCCTTTATGACAAAAATCCTCAAAAAAGTAGGCACAGAAGAAGCATAGCTAAAAATAATAAAAGTTGTATTTGATAAACCCACAGCCAACAGTATACTGAATACTTTTACTGAAAGGGGAAAGTGTTTTCCCTAAGAATACTAACAATAATAAGACTCCAAGTTTTATCACTTTTACCCAGTAGCGAGCTGAAAGTCCAAGCCAGAATAATCAGGCTAGAGAAAGAAATGAAAGGCATCCAAATTGAAAAAGAAGAAGTCAAATTACCACTATCAGCTAATGATATGATCTTGTACACAAAGATTTCTCAAAAAGACTCCCAGATTTGCTAAATGAATTCAGTAAAAATTCAGATACAAAATTAACATATAAAAATCAGTAGCATTTCTATACACAAATAGTGATCACACTGAGAACAAAATCAAGAACACAATCCCATTGATAATAGCAACAAAGAAAATAAAATACATAGGAATACATTTAAGTGAGGAGATGAAAGATCTCTACATGGAAAACTACAAAACATTAATGAAAGAAATCACAGATAACACAAACAAATGGAAAAACATACCATGCTCAAGGATTAGAAGAATCAACATTGTGATTAAAATTGTGGAAATTACCATAACTAACCAATCAAATCTATAGATTCAATGCAATTCCTATCAAGATATCAGCTTCATTTTTCACAGAATTAGAAAAAACAATCCTAAAATTCATATGAAACCAAAAAAGAGCCCAAATAGCAAAGGCAATCCTAAGCAAAAAGAGTATTACATGAATTCAAATTATACTACAGGTTATAATAAGCAAATAGGATGGTACTGGTATAAAAGTGGACACAGATCAATAAAAAGAATATAGAACCGAGACTTTAAGCCACATAGCTACAACCAAGTGATCTTCAACAAAGTTCACAAAAACATACATTGGGGAAAAGATACCCTATTAAATAAATAGGGCTAGGAAAATTGGATAGCCATCTACAGGAGAATGAAACTTATCTTTCACCTCAGACAAAAATTAGCTCAGGATAGATGAAAGACAAATATAAAACCTGAAACTATAAAAATTGTAGAAGAAAACCTTGGAAAATCTTTTCTGAACATTGGCCTAAGCAAAAATTTTGACTATGACCCCCAAAGCAAATATAGCAAACAGCAAAGTAGACAAGTGGGACTTAATTAAAGCTTCTGCACAGTGAAAGAAATAATCAATAGAGTAAATAGGCAACCTACAAAATGGGAGAAAGTATTTTAAAATTACGCATCTGACAAAAACAAAATTCAGAATCTACAAGGAACTCAAGCAACTCAAGAAGAAAATAAACCAAATAACTCCATTAAAAAGTGAACAAAGGACATGAATAGACATTTTTCAAAAGAGAACATAAAAATGATCACAAAATATATAAAAATGCTCAGTACCACTAATCGTCAAACAACTGCAAATTCAAATCACAATGGAATCTTAAACCAATCAGATTGGCTATTATTAGAAAATCAGAAAACAAAAAAATGATGAGGACGAGGAGGAAAAGGAATGCTTATATATTGTTAGTGGGAATGTAAATTAGCACAACCTCTACGGGAAATAGTATGGAAACTTCCTAAAGAGCTAAAAGTCAAAGGCCGGGTGCAGTGGCTCATTCCTGTAATCATAGCACTCTGGGAGGCTGAGGGAGGTGGATTGCCTGAACACACAGGTTTGAGACAACGCTGAGCCAGAGCAAGACCCCCTCTTAAAAATAGCCAGGTGTTGTGGTGGGCATCTGCAGTCCCAGCTACTGAGGAGGCTAAGGCAAGAGAATCTCTTGAGCCCAAGAGTTTGAGGTTGCTGTGAGCAAAGACACCATGGCACTCTACTGAGGGTGACAAAATAAGATTCTATCTCAAAAAAAAAAAAAGATCTCCTGGTGCTTACCACAGCTGTGTTCTTACACTTATAGAAAGAGGAGGCAGAGTAAACCTACCCTATGTACACCCCAGCCCAGGCCCCATGCCTGGTCTGTATTGTGAATGAGAGAACATGGAGTTTAGAAAAAAAAAAAAAAAAAAGCTAGAAGTCAAATCACTATTTGATGTAGGAATATCTCTATTGAGTGTGCACCCAAAGGAAAAAAGACATCATTATATTAAGACTATACCTATAGTCATATTTTATCATGACACAATTCACAACGGAAAAGATAAGGAATCAACGTAAGTGTCCATCAACGAAAGACTGAATAAAAGAAATATGTACACACACACACACACACACACACCATAGAATACTACTCAGCTATAAAAAAGAATACGGCATGTGTGCCGAAAAAACTCGGCTTATACTTGAGTATATACGGTACATTCATGATTTTTACAGCAAGGTGGAATAAACTGGAGGCCATTGTTTCAAGCAAAGCAGCTCAGAAATAAAAAGGAAAATATTGCATGCTCTTATAAGTGGGAAATAAAATATGGGTACACGGGAACATAGAGAGTTGTATAATGGATATTATTGACTGAGGAAGAGAAGGTTTACAGGGAATAAGAGATAACAAATTACCTATTGAGCACCATGTACACTGTTCAGGTGATGGTTACACAAAAAGCCCATACTTATCAACCATGCATTAACCCATGTAACAAAATTGCTCTTGCACTCCCTAAATCTGTAAAAATAAAAAAAAATAAAAAAGAAATTCTAGCACGTCAGAGGCCAATACCTCAACTTATAGGTGCAATTGTCTATCTATAATTTGAAACACTGAGACATGGTAGTAAAACAAAGCGATCTGTTGAAAAAGAGACAATGTGGTGAGCTTAAAAAAAAAAAAAAAAAAAAGAAAGAAAGGTGTTGTATTTAAAGTCAGAGAAATCTTGATTAAGCCCCTAACTTTGTAGTCTGGACATCACCTTATCTTTCTGTAAAAGAGGAGATACCCATGTTCACTTCAGTGGGATTTCATGACTCCTAGAATTTCCATCACAGAGCAAGTACAAGTGCTCCTTCCATTCCAGATTTCTTGTGAGGAAAAGGGGCTCTCTTGATGTGTTGTGGATTTTAAAGCTTGTCCTTTGACCTCTATGCTTAAAAGGAAAATCAGACTTAGTTGTTAAGTGATCCTAAGGACACTTTGTTCAGCATTTTCTACACAGAAGCATAAATACAAGTGATTGATAATGTATTCTGACACTAAGAGGTAACTTTCATTGTCATCTCCGTTTGACAGATGAGGAAACCAAAGGCCCAGCTTGAAGTAATTCCATTTGTGACCTAGTCAAAAAGTAGTAAAATCAGGATGGCACCTAGGTCTACCAGAATTTGAAAGCCAATATAGTCATCTACTGCACTTTTCAACCACAATAAATTCTTGGTTGAATAGCCTTTTTTTGTCCCTATACCTTTTTTCCCTCTCCCGACTGACCTCTCGTATATGTTTTACGGTAAAGCCCTAACTCATTTAGGATTTGTGAGCAATCTGATAGTGAGACCACTACATGCTCTTTAGAAAACTTTGTCCATATCCAGCCTAAATTAAGGGTGCTATGGGTGAATTTGAACTACTTAAGGAAGAAAATCAGTCTCAAGGATGCTCAAGGACATTATAAGTCCTCAAGCACATGCATAGGCTGATTATCAGTTGTTCTTGTTTGCTATTAAATCAAGCCACCTGAAATGGGCAAAAATATGTCAGCCTAACTATTTTCCATCTTCTTCATTTCATACCAGTCAACACCAAGGCATCAGAGGTCAACAGCAGCAGCTGAGAAGCAACAGCCCGAATCATAGTAGTGGAGTAGCAGTACTCAGTGTTCCTATGAGCTAAATACAGTGCTGTGCTTGTTTTCTGCATTATTTCAGCTAGTCTTCATAAACATTTACGAAAAACTAACTAACATCCCTGTTTCTTCACCTATAGAATGACTCTTTACTTATTCTTACTGGTAACCACTGTTCTAAATTTTAGGTTTACTGTATCTTGTTTGTTTACAAAAAAGTTCAGTGCATATGTATTCATCTATAATATTTTATACAGTTTTTATTGCTTTATAAAGGAAATGTTTTATTGAAGCACAAACATAAAATGCACAAATCATAATTTTGCAGCATGCCAAATTTTTACAAGATAAAAGTAGTAGTAGTGGCCAGGCGCAGTGGCTCACGCCTGTAATCCTAGCACTCTGGGAGGCTGAAGCGGGTGGATTGCTTAAACTCACACGTTCCAGACCAGCTTGAGCCAGAGAGAGACTCTGTCTCTAAAAATAGCCAGACCTTGTGGTGGGCGCCTATAGTCCCAGCTCCTTGGGAGGCTGAGGCAAGAGAATTGCTTAAGCCCAAGAGTTTGAGGTTGTTATGAGCTGTGACACCACAGAACTCTATCAAGGGTGACAAAGTGAGACTGTCTCAAAAAAAAAGAAAGAAAAAGTAGTAGTAGTTGCGGTGGTGGTGGTGGTGGTATGGTAGTAATAGGGGTACAAGAATTAATCTTACATAACCACTACCCAGATCAATGTACAGCACATGATCAGGACCCCAGATCACTCCCTCATGCTACTCCCCAGTCATGAGCCCCCAGTCACTAGTACAAGTATAGTACTATAGTAAATAATACACTATTCTGATATCTATTACCATAAATTAGTTTTGTCTCTTTTTTGAAATGTATAAAGATGAAACCATTGTCTATATTCCAATCTATGTAGTCTACCACTTTTCCATTTGATTGACTTAAAATCAAAAAAGATTTTGAAAATTTCTGCTACAATGGTGAATCTACCAACATGACTACATATTTCCATCATATATATAGAAGCACATACATATACACATATATATATATGTATAAACATACAGATATATGTTTATGTATATTTTATGAGATATATGTAATTTTAGAATTATGATATATTTTCTTCTTAAGTTAAACTTACCATCATTTAATAATCTTCTTTATTCCTAATCATGCTCTCTCTCTTACAATATAATTTGTCTTATAACTTTGCTTCCTTTTGCTTTATATGCCTGTTTTCATCATTTTTCTTTCCATCTTCCCAAGGTCTTATATTTTAAACATCATAGAATTGGATCTTTAAAAATTTTTATCTGACTCACTGTCTTATAATTGACAAGCATACTCCATTTTAATTGTGATTATTTATATATTTAAACTGGTTTCTACCACCTTCTTTTGTGCTTTCTGTGTTGTCAGCTTCTTCTATTTTTTTATTCTACCTTTTTTACTGTCTTATTTTCTTTTCAGTTGATTGACATATATGTTTGCTTTTCTATTCCATTTCACCTTTTATTCTTTTGGCAGTTATGTATGATATTATTTATTCTTTTGCTCATAATATTTTGTTATGAATACTCAGCCTAAAATTTAAAATTAGTCAATGGAATTACAAGAACAACCCCCCCCCCCAAAAAAAAAAAAAAAAAAAAAACTCCTCCCAGCTACCAAACTTCACCCACTTAAAAAAGTTATTGGGTTATAAATGATCATTTTTTGTTCTATAATAATACTTTAGGGTCCATTTCCAAAGGAAATCCCTACTACACTCACTTTTAGGGACCATTAGTAATTAAGACACAAGAATTTATATCCCTCCCCCTTTTGTTCCTTTTGGAATTCTCAACCTTCCATAAAATCAATGGAAATTGAGAACATTCAAAGGAATGATTTTAAAATGTGGGGAAAAAATAGCCATCACATAGCCAGACTCTGAGATTTCACAGAATGTAAATCAGTCTCAGACAGGACAGCATTATGACCACATTCAGAGCAAGGCAGAGATGAGGTCATGCTCTGTAACCACAAATGACTCAACCCGCCTCTTCTGACTGACTTGGGTTTGTTGCTTCCTCACCAAATAACTCTAGCTCCTTATACTTCTCCTGTCTCCTAGATATCCTGTCACTGAACTCCTTCTTGAAGAACCTCCAATCAAGAACCAGTTTGTGCTTCCTTAATTCCTTCTCAGAGTTATCCAGCATGGCCATGAATCCCAGAAGTCCCTTCCAGACTACTCCTCCCTTACTAAGAGCTTGTCCTGGTCACTCTAAAAGGTCTTCTTTCCTATTGCATCATGCTAAATAAATCAAACTTTTCTTTTGCCTGCTGTTCCTAGAGGTTTTTGGTCAGGGTGCTTTGAAATATTTTATTTATCAATGAAAACTGTAAGGAAAAAAAATAAGCCCCTACATTTTTGCTACTCTGCAGCCTCTCTCCTCACAGCAAGGAAACTATTGCTAAAATGCTATTTTTATATCTTTCCATAAATGCCTAGAATATAGACGTTGCTCTATTTTTACTTATGAAATGCAAAATATATGCAGAAATGTGCACTAAACAAAATGTACAACTCAATGATTTGCTATTAAGCAAACACCTGTGTAACCACCACCCATGTCTAAAACCCTGTCACCACCCACAAATAAACCCTTTTCTTTAATAAAAAAAAAAAAAATACATAAACTGCTTAAGTCATGAGATTAATTTTATTCCAATTTAACAAATCCTCTAAAATAACCTGTATAGAAAAATCAAGTTATTTTAATAAGACTTGCTTTTGGTGACAGGTAGGCTTGTCGTAAATTTAGTCTAAGTTTTAAAAATAGAAATTTGTGCCTTACCAATATAAGAGGCAATGTAACAGTGTATATATAAAAAAGCATCATCAGAAAAGCAATATTATAGGACAGACTTGATCATTCTTATCCTTTCTGTGTGACTTGTCCTTACTAAATTTTATCTTTTCCAATTGTAAAATGAACCTATTAATAACCTACCTGCTGATCTCACAGTTTTACTGACAAAACAACAGAGGGCACATCACTTACGTTTCATTTACAGACACCTATCTATCTATGTGCATCTGTAAACGTAACAAATGAAACAAATGTATGATACGTAACAAACGTAACAAATGTATGATATAGTGTAGTTCTCAAACTTTGTTTCACATTAGAATTATGTAGGGATTGTTTGAAATTCCAATACCCATGTCAATTTAAAAGCAAGTATCCAATGTACTCAGTATTAATATAATATAAAATCTTGTACAAATTTTATCTGTATATAAAAAAGGACATGCCCACATGAAAGAAAAACATAAGTACATTCTACTGGGGGCAGGGCGAAAGAGGGAAAAGGGAAAGGAGAGGAGGGAGGGTGGTAAGTTTTCCCCTAATATGCATAATGTAAGGGTATACGGTACAGCCCTGAGTGAAGGGCTCAATTGCAACTTGAACTTTCCTTAGAAACAAAAACAATGTAACCTAAAAATTTATACCCTCATATTAATCTAAAATTAAAAAAAAGAATTTCAAGAATGAGACCTAATTTAATATTTTATCAAAAACACCTTAGACGATTCCAATGTGCAGTTAGGTTTGAGGACCAGTGGATTAGAGTAGTGCTTTCCAAATCTTAATGTTCATACAAATCACTTCCAGTCTTGATAAAGTATAAACTCACATCCAACAAGTCCAGGGTAGGGTTTGGCTTTCTAAGTTTCTAACAGGCTCCGTGGCAATGCTGATACCCCCCATCTGTGGACCATACACAGGTTAGGGGATATTGACTCTAAACTATATCTTTAATAGACTGGAGAGAAATAAAAAGTATAAACACATTCATAGCTCTAATTGATAGGAAAAGCTAATATAAAGTTTTTATGCCAGTGGTAGTCACTACCAAAGAATCTGGCAAGGAAGGACTTACTTACATACAAAAGAATGTTTTGTATTTATGACTCCTCTTTGGTGAATTAGGAGAAAAATAGTCTTGAAAAGGAAAAAGAATAAACATTTTAATATACAGTACAACCTCTGTAAGTTGACAATCCAAAGGACTGTAACAAACTGGTCAACATACGGAGGAGGCCAACATAAGGAATGAGGCCTTCTGTACTGATATGCACATGTGGCGCATATCTGGTCTATGAAAATTAGGTCAACTGAAGGAGGTGGTTAACGTAAGGAGGTAATCAACTCTGGAGGTTCTACTGGATTTTATTTGTAAGGAATCAAAAAGGGGATTAAGTGTTTATGAAAATTATTTTTAGTTTAGCAAACTAAAAAAATATTGCATATATGTAGGTAGTATACTTAAATTTTGCTATTTGCTCCATATACTATAAATAATCTGCTACTAAAAAAAGAAAACCTGAGCCAATATATGTTAATGCATTGTCAAATGTCAGAGAGTACTACAAATGGATGCTTCATTAGGTAAATCATAAAAGGAAGCTGAGAAGATGCTAAACATTAAAGAATCTTCAGCATCCAATAAGGCTAAATAAGCATGTATTTTAGGCAGTTCCACAGCTCTAACCTATGCTGCCCAGAGACCAGTTAACTGGTTTGAATCCCAAGCCCACTTATAATCTCCCAAAAGATATTCTGCAATTAAAGTTCCACATTGAGTGCCTAAATATATGAGCATTAAAGACACAAGAAAAATAAGACCTGACCACCGCCCTTAAGTAATTTATAAATCTATTGAGAACATTGAAATGTCACTGCTAGAAAATTAGACCCTTTTTATTTCTCATCTGAGCTGGGAGTTTGGTCTTAGGCTTGCTGTTTCTTTCTACCTCCAAGAGTTTGACCAATAGTAGTTTGGCTAATCCTGCTAATGTGATACCCTTTGAGGTTAAGGGAAACAAAAGATTAGAGAAGAAAATTCTTCAGTTGTCTCAATCTGCCAGCTTACGATCTATCTCAGGCACCATGAGATATTGGTGGACAAACTAATCTGAGGCTTCAGACTTTCTCAGAAATTGTTATTGGGGCTGAAAATTCACACTGAAAAAGGAATTGTGGTCCCAAGAAATTAGGGGAATTGTACAGAGAATGACTGGCACTGGGATAGAGTTGCATTCCATGCTTTGATTGGAGGATTCAGTTCTCAAAGGTGCTCTCAGAAATTCCTAAGGCAGTCTGGCTTGGGAAACCTTCTGGAGAAAGAGAATGAGCAATTGCAGAGTTTGGGGAGTGAGAAATGGCATGAGCAGCCCTCCCTAAATGTGCGCTGGCTAGCTGTCATTCTGTTTAACAAGCTCCTATATGCCTGCCCTAGGTGTGAACAGCCCTGCCACCATTTTCAGAGGAGGTGAGAAAGCCTCCCATCTTCTCTAGTGAGCATAAGGTATCTGAAATGTCCACAAGCAACTGACATCTTCCTCTGAGCAAAAAAGTTCCTTCTATTTATGCATATATTTATATAATCATACTATTTATATATATTTACATAAATATATATATTTATTTATTACATATACTTTTTTTTGTGTGTGTGTGATTAAACACGGACATGTATATAGCCCAGCAGACAAGAATAACTGCTCTGAACACAGGTCATGTAGATTTATTTGATCATTAAACTTTTGTGTGCAAATTGCTATCTATTACTATCTATTACTCTATTACTCTTTTCTCCAATCATAGACAAAACACCATCTACAGGTGATCACGATGGTCCTGATCAAGAGACACTTGTTGGTTCTATCCAAATCCCACATCACCATGGAGAAAAGTGCTGATCATATGCCTACTAAAGAGGTAAAAAATCAGAGAAATTGTCTTTGCATACGGTTTTGATCTAAAGATTGTGAGGCTCTCAAGTGGTTACAGCCTCATTGCTGGTGGCTTGGTTTTTGTCAGTTTACTATGATGTGTCTAGATCTGAATTTCTTTGTATTTATTCTACTTGAGGTTCATTGAGCATTGTCAGTATGTCGATTAATGATTTTCATTAAATTAGAGAAATTCTCCCATTATTTGTTCAAATTTGTTATTGCTTCTTTCTCTAAGCATTTTCCATTCAGAAGCTGACATTATATATGTTTTAATGCTTTGGGTACTGTCCTGTATGTCTCTGGGGCTCCTTGCATTTCAGTTGTTTTTTTTCTCTGCTCTTTAAATTAAACATTTTCTCTTTCTACTGATTTGTATTTCTTCAGATTCACTGATTCTTCTGCAAGGGCAAATCTTCTCTTGAAGAGAGAAGATTCTTCTCTGGATAATTCTGGATAATTTTTTTTTTTTTTTAATTTCAGCTTTTGTGATTTTTAAATCCAGAATTTCCATTTGATTCCTTTTTATAATTTTTATATCCTTATTTTTTAAAAATCTCTATTTTTATTCATCACTGTCATGCTTTTATTTCATTCTTTAAATGTGATTTTTTTCAGGTCTTTGCATATATTTGTACTAGATGTTTTGAAGTATTTGTCTATTAAATCTAATACTAGAGAATACTTAGAGACTGTTTATATTGACTATAGAGTGTACACTTTTTTTCCTAGAGTATGGTTCACTTTCTTATTTTTTGGCATGCCTCAGAACTTTTTGTTGAAAACTGAGGATTTTAGAAAATGTGTTATAGCAAGTCTTGATAATGATTCACCATCCTTTCTCCAAAGGTTGTTATTGTTGCTTTTTCTGTTTCTTTGTTTAGTAATTTGCTTGGCTAATTCTATGGAATGTGCCTCTACCAAGGTGTGAAATGTTTCTAGTTGGGGTTTTATTTCTTTTCTTTTTTAAATTCTTGTTTCCACTTTTAAGCACGGTTCAGGTCACTGTTGGGTCTGCCTAACTTAACTGATAGCCAATGACTAGATACAGGCTGTGTTCAAATGTCTTTAGTACTGAGGATCTGTATGGATAAGGAACTGCATTAAAAGTTAAGGCTTTTTAGGGATTGCGTTGAAATTATATATTGCTTTGGGTAGTATGGACATTTTAACAATGTTGATTCTTCCCAGCCATGAGCATGGTATGTTTTTCCATTTGTTAACATTTTCAGCTATTTCTTTTCTTAGAGTTTCATAGTTCT
>CAUYPK010083313.1:0-34287 GCA_963574355.1 Loris lydekkerianus | reverse complement strand
AAATTTTGGCTCTATGGCCTGAGGTAAATCAATTAACCTCTTTCAGTCACAGTTTACACAGCTGTAAGAGGAGAAACTGGATGCTCTTAGGGATGTTTCCAAGTCTAAAACACCATGAATACAACATAGATTTGTTTGTTTGTTTCTCTTTTCTTTTTTTTTTAGTAGAGTCTCACTCTGTCACCCTGGGTAGAGGACTTTGGCATCATAGCTTACAGCAACCCCAAACTCCTGTGTTGAAGCAATCTTCCTGCCTCAGCCACCCGAGTAGCTGGGCCAACAGGCACACTCTACCACACTTGGCTAGTTTTTCTATTTTTAGCGAAAATGGGGTCTCCTTCTTGGGGAGTCAGGCTGGTCTCCAACTCCTGAACTCAAGCAATCCACCCACCTCAGCCTCCCAGAGTGCTAGGTTTACAGGTATGAGCCACTGAGCCCAGCACAAAATAATGTTTTTATTTACTTGTCTGTGACAAGTATGTCTTCAACCAAAGTATAAAATAGGAAGCAACTGTTTGTTTAGATTCTCAAGTCCAGCCAATTAAAGAGACATGACAGAGAATGTATGAACATCATTTTGTTAGGTTTGTGGGCATATCACTTGAAATGAACTCTTATTGGATTTATTGCTCACCCTACATTCCTCCTTCTCAATGTCCCACCATTTTCTGCTGTTAGTTTGCTGTTTGTTGAAGCTCTGTACTCTCTTAACACGTATTTCCCAAGGACATCTGATTGCAGACCTCACCCACCCACTTTCATCAAACACTATTAAGCAAAACACTGTGGGAAACACTATCCTCAGTCTTTACCCTCTAGCATCAGAGCATTTCTGATTCACGATTCTGTCCACTAGGCCCCCTTTTAAGAGAAGGTATTTGTTAAATGTGTTACTTTATTAGATCATGGAGGTTTCTACTCACAGGAAACTGATTTGGTTTCTCTTAAATCGTGTGCTTCCTAAAGAAGGTGTCATATGGAGCCAGCTTGTCTTGGTTTTGATCAGATGGGCTTTCACTTCCCTCGCATTGTGCAAGAGGGTCTATTTGGAAATCATCTACATTATCCTACCATTTTTATTTACACACATTGGTATATTATTTTGCTATGTAGTTATCATTTTAGAGAACTTTTTACTACCATTTTTGACATTTGGAGAATTTGATTCCATTAAATTTATTAACAAAAATCCAGTTTTCTGTTTTATTAGAGGTGAAAAAAACAAATCAGAATTTTGTATAATGCCAATTCTTATTCTCCCTTCATTTTTCCAGTAGATAATGTAACACTGGTGACATTCCTGATGCGGGAGTGAGCTTCTCCTCCCACATCTTGTATACTGCCTCTGAGTTCTCCATCTGATAGGTTTATCTGAGGGCTATCAGAGGTGTCAGCCCCTGTACTACATTATCAGTGTGTAACTCTGCTGTATGTCCTTTATATTCCATATTTCTCACAACTATAATAACCTTCTAAATATCTGGCTTTTCAGCCTCAGCATAAATACCTGGATCCTAATAGAAAAGACTGTAATCACTGTGACAACTAGATTGTACTGGAGGAGACCATCATCAGCTCCTTAGCGCTAAGACAACTCACATTGGGGTAACATTTCATCTTTCTTCATCATCTTGCCAGTTTCTCAAAACCTTCTGGGACCTGTACATGGTCAGCAGTATTATTGTTTACAACCTCTGGGAGGCACAGAGAGATTAAGAGACTCACTAACCATATAGCAGACTATGTGGCCTGGTCAGTTCTTCTGAATTCTAAAGAAGGACTCTTAACTGCTCTGTCCTTATTCCACCAAACCTCAAATGAGCTAAGTCATGAGTCCTATTTGAGAATAAAGATCAGTTCCTAAAACACTCAGCCCTTCTCAAAGTGGTATGCTCTAGAAACCCAACAAAACGATGTCTTTATGTCCCTGCATAATTATAATTTACTACTGGCAGAATTTGAGCAGAGGCATAGCTGTAGAAAATATAGTAAATTATGCCAGTGGATCCCCATTTATTTTTCAGATTATGACTCTAAATCCTTGTACGATCTGCTCTCTTCTCCCTTAACTTGCCCTTGACTACTTTTACCCTCACTCGATCTACTCCCATGCTCCTGTTCTCCTCGGCGTTCTTCAAACATAGCAGCATAGTCCAACCTCTAGACACTGTACTGGCTGTTCTTATGCCAGAATCATGGATCTCCTGGATAGTCACTCTTCAGACAGTCACATGTCACCTTTTCAATGAAGCCTACCTTGACTGACCACTTTTAAAATCGTAACTATCCCACTATCCATTTTAATCCTCCTTACTTTGCTTTATTTTTTTATAACACATTATTTGTTTTTGTATATAGCACATACCTTATTTGATAGGCTTATTATATGCTATTCGATTCCCCTCAACTAGAAGATAATCTGCTTAACAATAGGAATTTTTGTCTGTTGTGTTTGAGGATGTCTCCACATCACCAAGTGGGGCTTGATAAATGTCAGTAGAATAAATGAACACAAACTTTGCCAGTCTTCATTCTGCTTTGCAATCACCAACTCTCCCATGAAACCGGGCTTTGGGAGGCTGTATTTCTTTCCTAAGGGAAACAGTTAACAACCTTGGCACTCCCTCGAAGGAGAAGGTGACAGAAAAGCCACCTCACTTTTATAGCTGGTGGGAAATCCAATTTAAGAACTCTCGTATTCTGTAATAGAATATAGTCCGATAAAAAAAAAAAGTTGAAAATAATTTAAAACCTTCCTGGTCAGCATTACTTTTATCAGCTGTTATATCTCTGTCATGTAGCTTTTTTCAGCTTTGACATTGTAAAATGCTTTTTCCTGGGTATAAATTGGAGAAAAAGAATATCTAATTGTTATTTCTCTTAAGATAGGGTAAGCAAGCTACAGAGAAATTCACTTGCAGAATTCTACTTTTTTACATTTCTCCTAAACAGAAATGATTTCCCTAATTCCTGGGCCTGTTTTGCAAATGACTGACATTCCGCAGTTAGACTCCAATTAGACACGTATGCATCTGCTCAGTTGGCATGTGTGCCTATGTCTGTGGATATTTGTTTGGTGAATTTGTTATTTTAGACTATAGTACTTGTTTCAGTGCCTAGGAAAGTGTTTTAATTGTTTTTATCCTGCAAGGGTGCAAACTCTATGCAGAGAGGTGGTACTTCATTCTTACCGAGGATGAAATGTTCAAGGTCTACTAACTACCGTAATATAGCATCTCATCAACCTGGAGAGTGATCACTTCTAAACAAATGGGAAATAGTTTGAGACTTCTTCTGGTTTTGAACAGGAGAAAAATGATAGCCACTTAGATGTTATCCTAACAAGCTCAATCCAAAAAGCTTTATCATTTTATACCTTGTTTTCTTAAAATGTCCCCTGGCTGGAGATAAAGGGAACTTCATTCAGTGTGGATTGACCAAAGGAAATGTTAATTGAGGGCAGTAATATTGTGTAGCAATTCACAGCTCTGTCAGCTGCTTAAATTTGTTGATTTACTTGGAAAATAAGAAAAGGGAAGGGGTGTTTGTGGAAGGCGTGTTTGTGGACGAGCACTTGCGCTTTTCAGGATGTATATTGAGCACCAGAAATGGAGGTGAAGAAGGCAAAGAAGAAAAAAAAATACGAAAGAAATGCATCTGGTTACAATAAGTGATGTGCTAATTTTCATTCTGAGTGTTATATTCCTCTTTCCTATTCTTCATGAAATTTATTATCAAGTAAATGAAACGGCAACTGACTCATTCCAGGGTTTCATCTCTCTTTCAATCTCTTTTTCCTCCCTCCCTCTTCCTCCCTCTTTTGCTTTTTGTAAAACTAAAAAAGAAATTGACTTTAATTCAAGAGGTATATAGGCAAGTGGAGAAACAGTACACATCTGAGATAAGTGTTGCATACTTTTCAGGTGAAATTAAGTAAAAATAAAGACTAGGCCTTCAGGTTGAAAGTCAATGGTAGTGTTGTTGGAGGATTTTTACAAGTGTAATGAATTAGGAGAGATGTTGTATTTGTTCCCTAAAATAAAACATTGATTTAAAAAAAAAACAAACAAAAATCATAAGTCCAAGCTGAAAAATATAATTTCTTGTGTCTATGTGAGTAATATAAAATGACCATATTCAGTGGGGTTGGGCAGGTGGAGAATTTGTGCTGGGGGTGAGGGGGAGGATAATCCTTTCCATAGTACTCGAAAATGAAGACTATTCTTTGTTTTCAAGTAAGGGTTAGCAAATCTTTTCTGTAGGATGCCAGTTAGGAAGGATTTTAGGTTTTGACAGACAGTCTCTATCACAATTACTCAGCTCTAACACAACCATATGTGCTGATTGTGTTTGGTAGGGGAGAAAAAATATCTTTTTCTCATACTTCCTAGGTTCATGGCTGGGGCCCTTATAACAAAAGATGTATGGGGCAGCGCCTGTGGCTCAAAGGGGTACGGTGCCAGCCCCATATGCCAGAGGTTGCAGGTTCAAACCCAGCCCTGGCCAAAAACTGCAAAAAAAAAAAAAAAAAAAAAAGAAAAGAAAAAAGATGTATGAACAAGAGAAAGAATATAGCT
The DNA here is from genome assembly GCA_963574355.1 of Loris lydekkerianus. NCBI lineage: Eukaryota > Metazoa > Chordata > Mammalia > Primates > Lorisidae > Loris > Loris lydekkerianus. Next base: position 29,710 of record CAUYPK010083313.1, on the reverse strand, counting down.
ATTTTTGAAATGACAACCTAAAGAAAGAAACTGAGGCAAAATCAATATAAGTAGAGAGTCCATTGAAATACAGCAACTCTGGAGCATACATTCAAGTTACCCTAAATATAGGCTTCTGATAGCAGCAGTTACAAGTGGGTTTTTAAAGGGAAAAAAAAAAAAGAGGATACTTTTTATGTTGATGCAAGGTATTAATGGGCTATATATTTTTCTTGATATACAAATTCTAGGGACATAAAGATAATGAAAGAAGGTCACAGTAAATTTATCAGCTAGTCTGGAAACTATAGGGAAGGAGAGGGAAAAAAGCCTTTAAACAATTAACCCTGGGAATGAGTGCAGGGCAGGAAGGGGGCATGTCTGAAGTCTCATGCTCAGGTCTTTCTGTGCCTGACACATTTTGATACTTCACATTCTTCAGAGTTCTTTAAGTCACTTTTCTTTCTCATAAGTTTATAGGACATGAGAGCCTGTATAGGAAAATGATGACCAAAAGAGACAGTTAAAATTTACATATGTTGAGTGGCGCCTGTGGCTCAACGGAGTAGGGCATCGGCCCCATAAGCTGGAGGTGGCAGGTTCAAACCCAGCCCCGGCCAAAAACTGCAAAAAAAAAAAAAAAAAATGTATATATGTTAAGAGAGCCAAGTGCGGCGGTTTGTGTCCAAAGTCCCAGCTACTTAGAAGGCTGAGGTGGGAGGATCACTTGGGCCCAGGATTTTGAGGCTGTAGTCACCACGTGTTAGGGTGAAAGAGAAGCAGGCCTGACTCCACTTTGTTGTAACTCTTATTCCTGAGAATCAGTGGGGAGGCAAAGCAGGCCTGACTCCATTTTGTTGTTTTGTTACATTTTGTTGCTTTCAAAAACCCCGATTCCTTGCCTACCCATCCACTGCATGATATTTTAGATACACCTGGTGAAAGCTTTTAAAACTATTAATATTATGTAGAAAGTCACTAACTACCACAATTGTGTAAAAACCATTCACTACCCTCTCGTGATTATGGTAAGGTGGTCTTCATACCATCTGTATATGATGTTGAAATGTTAGCAAGCTTGACACCATCTTACTATTTACTCCCTTTTACCTTCAAGACTAGTTCCTCTTGTTTGCCTTCCCATTGTGTAACTGTAAATGCATTTGCTTGTGATTGTGGCCCTAGTGATTACAGCTTTTTATGATCATGCCCCTTACAACCCTTACCTGTAAATTCCCCTCCCTACATTTCCCCTTAGGGCATTGTGGTTTGTACTTATTTTGTAAGGAAGGAAAACTACGAATCACTTTCATGATTATAGGATTGTGTAAAATACCTGATCACCTTACCCTCGTGATTCCCCCTACCCCTTTAACTGCTATTTTCACTTCTGTAATAATGCTTGCTTGCCCCTTGGAAAAGTTTTGCACTACAAAAGCCAGAGCCCCAGACAACTCCAGGCTGCTCTCAGAAAACCTATTTTGGAACACAGAGGCAGTCGCCAGCCGGCTCTTTAATAAAAGGATTCCGCTTTGAATCCAGCTTGTCTGGTGATGTGGTCTTTGAGAGTCTCCTGGGCAAACACATGATGGTGCATACAAACAGCCACTGTACTCCAGCCTGGGCAACGTAGTGAGACCTCATGTGTAAAAAACAAAAACCAACCAACAAACAAAAAACTTGTGTATGATGAACAATAGGTTTGGACAAAAGGAGTCTGATTGGTGTTAAATAAACTAGGGGAAATAGTTTCTTTTTTGTTTTGACTATTCTCTGTTTCCCTGTGTCTTCGGAGATAAGAATGTTCCTTTCTTCTAGGTTCAGTGTAGCACCTCCAAGAATCGCACTATCTCAGGAGAAGGTTAGAAAACTCTTTCTAGATTTTATGACCTCCTTCAGGGAGGGCAGGGGAAGGTGAGAGTGACTGTTCTGCTTCTGCTATTTTCTCAAATGTGGAGCTGCCATATTTTGGAATAACATGTCCTGAAATCCATAATTTCCAACAGAACTTTATTATGGACCCTGGTATTTTTATTATAATTCCTTTATGTCATGAAGTATTTTTCTTTTCTGAATTTTTTTCCGATTACTGAAAAGAATGTACAAGCCATTTCTACCTGGTGCACTATATAAAAACTCAAGATTCAGAACCAACATACAGTTTGCTGACTTCTGTTTTGAGGCTCCAGCAGATTTGTACCAATGCTAGTGATGGAAATCAACACATTTTTAGACTGGGTCTACAACAGACATTTTAGAGTTTTACAAACTTTAAATTCATTAAATTATTTCATTTCTACTATATAACAGAAACTAGGGCTAGACTGATAAATGAATATGGTCCTAGTCCTGAAGAATTTCTCAATTTGGTGGAAGAGACAGATAGTTAAATAGTTAAATATAATTCTCCGTTCTAACAAAGGTGAGTTTAAAGAATAGAAACTTAGATTCAAGAGTGATTAATTTTAACTGAGAAAAGTGGAGGACTCTGGGGACATTCACGGAGTTAATGAGATGGAGCAGGAGGACTTGGTAGGATTGGAGTATGAATGAATGAATGATTTCTGCTCACCACATTGATTTGCTTATGGCCATAATTTTTAATATTCCATAGACGAAGCAGTGCTTGGAGCCATAATGTTTGTTTCAAATCATCTGCAACAACTGGATTGTTTTTCTTGGTGTGCATTATAGAGTATAAGTTATATTTCTTCCTGGCTAAATAAAACACCAAACACTGCCCTGACCCAGATTAAATATTAATTTGCCTTGACAGAAATCAATTAGAACATCAAATGGGTAATTGCTTATACTCTGAAAAGGACTATAAACTATAATAGAAAGAATAAAAAAGCCAAAAAGTAAAATCACAGAGGCCGATTCTTCATTCATTCAATCATTTATTCAGTCAAATAATTCCCATGATAAATGCCTCACAGGTATCAGTGACAGTTTGGATGATGGAGACATAGTGGTGAAAAGAAAAAAATTCCTGATTACATTCTAGTGATAAGACCAACGATGCCATGCAATAAGAATTTAAAGAACCAAAAACAAATTAAAAACATGCTATTGTAACAGGGTAGAATGAGAACTAGATGAGGGTCACCCATAGTAGGGCAGCCAGACTGTCGGGAGAAAATAACCCGACAGGGACTTCAGTGGAAATGAGAAGTACCTGAGACGTCAGTGGATGAGAGAAGTACCTGAGACATCAGTGGATGAGAGAAGTACCTGAGACACCAGTGAATGTAAGAAGTATCTGAGACTTCAGTGGATGTGAGAAGTACCTGAGACGTCAGTGGATGAGAGAAGTACCTGAGACGTCAGTGGATGAGAGAAGTACCTGAGACATCAGTGGATGTGAGAAGTACCTGAGATGTCAGTGGATGAGAGAAGTACCTGAGACGTCAGTGGATGAGAGAAGTACCTGAGACATCAGTGGATGTAAGAAGTACCTGAGATGTCAGTGGATGTGAGAAGTACCTGAGACGTCAGTGGATGAGAGAAGTTAGCCAAGGTTAGATTTGGAGCCAGAGAATGTTGGGCTGAGGTAATATTAAATACAAAGGAAGGAGTTTGGTGTTACTTTCTTGAAACAGGAAGAGGACTTCCTTAGAAGAACTTCCATACTGAAAGAGATGAAGATGGTTAATAAACTGAGGTAGAAGATAATAGCACTCTTTAATGTTAAGTAATTTTGATTTTATTCTAAATGCATTGGAAGCTACTGAAGGGTTTCATGCATTAAAGAGGTATCTAATTCATAATTTTTTTTTTGGTTCATCCTCTCCACGTTCTGGATCTAATTCATAATTTAAAAGTCTGCTATTGTATAGAATAGAAAATGTTGTTGAGCAAAGGTAGAAACCTCTTGCAGATGACTATGAATTCCTATTATAGGTAAAAGTACTTTATATCAATTATTTGAAGTAACATTGGTATTGATCGTTATGCTTTTAAATCATTTTAAATGTTTTCTTCATTTATTTATTTATTTTCATTGTTAAATCATAGCTGTGTTTGTTAGCACAATCAAGGAGTATAATTTTGAATATAGAGAATTGGCCAACTTAAAAATAAATACACCTGTTGGAAAATGAACCAATTTGCACATGTGCCTTATTAACGTTTGTAAGATGATGGGCTCACATCTATCATAACTAAAACCTCACAAAGATGTTTATTGAAATCTATCATTAAGATCCTAGTTAATATCTAGTTTTAATATATTTGTTGTGTGGCTTCTTCAACAAACAATTTTGTTATAGGCCCAGGAGCAGCATGAAACTGCATAGGATATAATCCCACCCTTAGGAGTCTAGTCTACTTCCCACAAAGCCCATCTTAAAAAACTAAATTTTCATAGATCGTGTGTAACCCATTTGACTGTGCTACTTTTGTCCATGTGGACAGCAAATTTCCTGGTTCCTTTCTGGTAAATGATACATTTATCAGGGCAGCTGTAATTCATGGTCCATTTCCAGTAGCATCTTTTGTTACGATGAGCATCACGCCCATGCGCTCTCTTAAGCCTCCTTCTTGCCACATTTAAAGTAGTTCTCCCAGTCCTCTTCTCCACAATTCATGCTTATCCTTAAGCCCCAGTCGTACAATGTCTACCAGCTCAGGGCCTGGTACACAACGCATGCTTAGTAAACATTTGAATGGATGATTACAGAAGCTATGTAATAACAGCTAACCTGTATTGTGTCCTTATTAAAAAGTCCTAAAACCTATTGAGGGAAATATTCTTATTTTTCATTTGTTTTATATCTGAGGATACTGAGGCACAGAAAATATAATTAAATTTTCCAAGGTCTCATAATTATAAGGCATATTGAAGCCAGGCAACCTGGATCAACAGCTTGCACTCAGCTGGTCCTCTGTCCTTTGTCCCCACAGGCCTAAGTCTGGAAGATTTCTGTCCTTTGAATTACCAGGACAGAGGAAATCCTGGCTTCTTTATGTCATTAGCCACACCTTTAATTGCAGTTCTTCCTCATAGCTGGACCACATGAAGTTCCCTGGGCACACCTCTGCTGCACGTTTCTGTGTTAGAACCCCAGGGCACGTCCCCTGAGCATGCCACCTGGGCAGTTGTGCAAGATCCCACACATAAGATCCCTGTGCTTGACTAATGCTGCGCTAGTGTAATCCGAAAGTTCTTAATAGTTTATATTTGAACCTATGTTTTAATAGTGAAGTCCAAAGAAATAAAGGCACGGGAACATGAAAGGAAGGATAAATACAACACGTGCATCCTATGTCCAATATTTCTTGCAGTCAAGCTCAATATTTCTTGCAGTCAAGAAATATTGGACATAGGACAAATATTAGTCCTCTTGCCCTGCAGGCAAAGAGATACTGTCCTGTATTAGCCAACCATATTGGCTGAAAGCGATGGCATAGGAGGAAAGGGAAAGATAATGCAACCTTGTAATTTCTTTTCCTTTCAGTCTTCTCTTCCTAGTCAGTTGGCTTGAACATAGTGCTGGTAGAATGTGTGGATATCAAGAAGTGAAATAGAAGCAGTTGAGTTCAGTTTTTGCAGCATTTCCTTTGTTGTGGTTAAGAGCAAAATTTAGGTACATGTGCATATAAGCCAAAAAATACAAATGGGTAATTCAGCAATTCTGCACAGGAGTAAAATGCTGTCATATTTGCACTTAAAACTGATATTGCTATAAAGATGAAGGGCATAATTCAGCCTCATAATTTAAATTTTTTAATTTTTTTTTTTTACTTAGAACATTAAATCGTAAATAAGAAACACAATGGCGAGTCCAGGGAAAGACCATGGAAGCAAGTAAAGTCTTATATTGTAGTAAGTTTTCTAAATTTACTAAAGCAATTATCCTCCTGCCTTTTGAATAAAACCCAACCTACAATTTTTATTTGCAACAGGCCCCACAAATTAGGAAGCCAGTTCCTCATTGTTCTTGCAGTCAGCAAGCCAGTCTTCCTTCTCCACCTGACAAATAGCTAAGCAAACCTCAGATGATGCATCGGTGATTCCTTCTCCCTATAATTTCTGCAAAACTAGGTGTTGGTTTTCTGTGAACTCACAATACTTAGTAACTCCTTACTCATTGCTTATTCAATCGTGCTTATTTACTCTACCTATATATTTTTCCTACTATATGTCAAACAATGTTCTGGGTGCATTTTTAACGTCCTTCAAAGGACATTGCCTTTTCCCTTCTGTCTTTCCTGCTAATTATAATATCCTTGTAGCTAGATATTGTGTTTCTCAATCATAAATTTATTCATTTAAAAATACAATTGGGTGCCCACTCTATGCCAGCTACTATGTTTCATTTATCATTTGTTCCAGGAAGAAGTATATGAACAGAAAGAGATGATAAATATTTTGTAGGCAACAAAATGCTTGAAGTAAATAGGAGCCATAAATGTAGCTGAGGGAAAACTAATCATTATCACGGCCTCAAGTGGAAAGAACGAACATAAAGTAGAGACAGAAATTTATCCATAATTATTTTTATCATTTTATCAGATAGCATTCATCTGAACTTCTTAGTTCATTGTCAGAGACTTTTTTTTTAAGACAGTCTAAGTTTATCACCCTTGGGAGAGTGCCATGGTGTCACAGCTCACAGCAACCTCAAACTCTTGGGCTCAAGCAATTCTCTTGCCTCCCAAGTAGCTGGGACTACAGGCGCCCACCACAACACCTGGCCATTTTCAGGGACAGGGTCTCACCCTGGCTCAGGCTGGTCTCTAAACCGTGAGCTCAGATGATCCATCCATCTCGACCTCCCTGAGTGCTGGCATTACAGGCATGAACCACTGCCCCCACCCACTGTCAAGAGACTTTAAAGAGGGCTCTAGATGGGTGATGGCAGCTGTTCCCAAGAGTCATCAAATGGCAAACCTGAAAGGGCAGTGGTAGACCCTGGAAGGCCATGTTTACCAGAAGAGAAGTCAGCCTTGCTGCCATTCAACTTCAATGAGCTGGCTATGGGCAAAAGGCTAACAATAGCAAGATACCCCCAAAGTTACTGATAAATAAAAATGAAAATAATTTCTTTAAAAAATGCCCTTAGGAAATCCTGGAGCACAACTTTAGGCAACAGAGCATACCTGTGACCTGTTGTGAGGGAGAACAGCAGTTCAGTACACAAAGCAGGCTGATAGGCAGTATTTCAAGGGCGACAATTTTCTCTTCCTTCTTTTTTCTTTCTTTTTACATCACGTTTCCAATAGTAGATGAAAAGAAACACAACCACAGACATTATGTTGCTTTGAATCCAGGCATTGTAAATAAAACTGCAAAAAAATGTATAACTATTAACAGACTTCGTGGGAAGGTGACCACAGAAAGAGGAAAAACAAGTTGTAATGAAAGATGGAGAGAGAGTAGATGGTGAGGCTACAGTTCTGCTGATATCAGACTGGGAACCCTCTTGTAGACATTGCTAAAATATTTTCCTGAATTCTGAAGTCAGAGGAGGAGACAATGGAGGGTTTTGAGTAGTATAATTCTGTGATTATGTTAGCAGGACAGAGTTACAGAGTATAGATTTAGAGTTGAATGAGTGGGGTGATCCAAGTGGTTATTTTGAGAAAAGCATTTTAGTTGGAGTGAACAGTAAGTACAGTTCAAAAACTGCAAGGTGGATGATGTGGCTGAGTTCAGAGTGAGTGAAGACAAGATTTATAGAAGATAAAAATCATGGTGGTTGTCCAGATGAATCAGACCACAAAAGGGCTCCTCCATTGTACTAAGAACCTAAACTTGTATTCTGATTGCAACGGAGAAACCATTGAAAGGGCTCTGAATAAGTGAGTGACATGTTTTTCTTTTTAGGAAAAAGCACCTTGGTTACTGTGGATGGACTTGAAAGTAGAAACAGAAAGTTGATGAGATGGTGAGAGACAGTAGTGACTTGCGTCAGGATTTTTAGCACAGAAAGGGGTGTTTCATAGTAAGACATAGTAAGGTATGTTTTTCAAGCAAACCTGACAGTGTTTACAGATCGTTTATTGTAAAATCTAAGAAAATGAGGGAATGTGAAGAGGACTTTAAAGTATGGTGCACTTCAGGATGGGAAGCCCTGAAGAATGGCTAGAGGGAACTTGATAGCTGTGGAGTAATTTAATAGTTTGATTTTGGATACATTACATTTGAAATATTTAGGGGACAGCCCAGCAGAGAAGTCATCTGGGTAGCTGTATATCATTTGAATTGGACATGAAACTATCTACAAAAGATCATTGAAAGAGTTTTATGAGAAAAGAGCAGACATGCACACAAACACATACCAGACGTGAAGATCTTGCATTTTGAATTTGTTTGGGACGGGACTGGATTCAGCACTTACATTGCTTGTTCTCCCTTATAATCCTATGGGGAAGGTAGTATCCCCATGTTACTAACAGGAAATTGAGATACAGAGAGGTTTAAAAGCTGTCACGTGGCAGATTTGTTACTCTCAAACTTGTGCTTGTCTTGACATCTAATTACCTTCTTAACAATGAAGGGAAGCAGCAATTATGCTACACCAGCTGGGAATAAATTAAAATGAAAATTACAACCAAAAGTCTGCAAAGCTTACAAGTATTGGGAAATCTCACCCATTGTCATAGGAATACATTCAGGGTGTGTGTAAGTCTATGCATGGGTACTTGGAAGGAAGATGAGTCTTTCTGGAGTTTTCCCTATAAATTTTCCCCTGACTGAAGTCAGAAAGTTCCAACGTCTTAATTGCTCTTTACTTTCCAGAATAGAACAATTATTAGTGTAGACAAAAAATCAGAAGGCACAGCCTGAATTATTTGACTCCAAATTACATCCATTGTATTTTCATTTTATAATTGTATATTTGTGAAAGAATTTGATTATTTCTGGCTCTCCCATGAGAACTTAAGTTTTTTGAGAACAAGGTGCTTTAACCACAATCATAACCCTTGCCTGTAGCAAGATATCTATTGGTACTTATGTGATACTCATTGAATGAATTAGTGAATTAACAGAAGATACGGTGAATTTACTTGGGTTTCACGGGGCAGCCTGACTTTGGCTTTCTGTGAAATTGTCCTTCCTTCTGAAGGAGTCCACATAAGGATTCCTTTCCAATATTCTGCTACTAAATTCAGGCCAATGACCGCAAAAATCTGAGAGTAAATTTTAATTTGGGGGCTGTGAACAACCTTCTTAGAAATAAATTTAATAAGCTCTTTATGCATATTCCTTTTTTATTCTTTAAATAAATGTTTAATTGGCATGATAAGCTTGACTTCATCTTGATATTCCTCTTACATGAAACAGGGTTTGTTTCACAAATGTGCTTTTATTTTACCTCAGGATATTCGTGGTAAATATTTGTTAAAGGAATAAGTAAATCCTGATAGGATTATGTATTGATTCAAAGCTCCAAAAAGCATAAAAGCCATAAGATGATAATAAGTTAAAAAAAAATGCAGCTGTTATCATGGGACTTATGTTTGTTTTTATAGTGTTCTTTGCCTTGTAATGATAATCTTATCACTTCAATATTCAGGTACTTTTTTGACCTCTGCCTGAACCTTCTTTGATATGTGAAATTCGGGATCCCAACTATAAGATAAATCAAAAGTTTGAACATAAGTTATTCAGAGAAAGAATATAATGGTGACAGAACAGCATGAGCTTGCAGAAATTTTTAGTAAAAAAAAAAAAAAAAAGACTTTTCAAAACCCAGCAGTTGCTACAATGTATTTGACCCACTGTTCCAGGCTGCAATTTCAGATGTTGTGCAAACTGCAATAGGATGTAACACCACCAAAAGAACAGTATTCACTTGCTAAACCTCGCCTCTTGCTGATAGAATATAAAGTGTAATAGCTAGGAAAATTTGAGGCTAAGACTTTAGCTTCAAAAGACAAAACATATAGGTTGCTTCTTAGCAGGAGTGAAACATGTACATTTCAATGGGAAAATGGGATGTCAGAGGTCACAGTTGCTGTGGACTGAATCTAAAGGAGGAATCAATATCAAAATGATCATTAAAGGTACCATGGAGTTCAGTAGGGGCAAGAACAATAAGATTTCGGGATGCTGACAAAAGATGTGAGGGAGGAAAAGTTTTCCTATGTGCCAAGCATATGTCCTTTAATTTTATTCTATTTTTTACCCCTGAATATAAAGCACAGTACTCTAACATTGCAATACACACACACACACACACACACAAATATATATATACATATATACTTTGTAAAATAAAAATACTAAAAGGGTTGTAAGAAATACAGATATTCTTTGTCTTATCAAGTAAGATGGTCCTAACAGGTACTCATTACAAAACACTCAGTGTTGGAGTTTTCACTTTCATGATTGATTGATTTTATATGGAGTGTTGGACTATTAAAGGAGGAGGATTTGAGCACGTCAGTTGGGCCTCTGGCTTGGTCAACTGAATGATTGGCAGTACCATTCATTGAGTTAGAGAAGATAGGAAAATGAATTTATTCCAGTGAAAGATAAGATTTTCTTTTAAACAAGTTCTGACTGGGGTATCAGAATTTTGTTTGTTTGTTTGTTTGTTTTCTATTGAATAACCAATGCTTAGCAAAGACATGGTACCTAGCCATTGCCAAATATATATTTGTTAATAAATGAATGATTAAATGGCATAAATTGTACTGTTAAATATATAGTTTGTGAAATTTGAGGTAGAGACATAGATGTGGAATCATGAGTACTGAGGTAGTAATTCATGAGAATTTAAAAGGAGTGCATGTACAGAGAAGTTGTAAGAGTCAATGATAAACTTTAAACTAATATGCATTTTCTTATAGGTCACAGGTTGTTTTTCTGTAGCCCCTAGAGTTGACCAGACACAGTGACCCCTTGAAAGCACAGAACTTTCTGAAAATGTTACCATTGAGAACAACAGAATATGCTTGATGTCTTAATCGTAGGGCACTAGAGAAGGACAAGGAGCAGAAGGAGCAGAACAAGATACCTGTTGTGAGTCCCCACTGATGTGGTACCACTGGAGCTTTCACTGTTACCTTGTTTAGTTTCTATATCAGCTTCATGGGGAAAGGAGAGCAGATAGGAAGCTGGCATTCACCGTCTACATCTGTTCCAATTAGTCAGACTTTTGATTGGTAGAAACCTGTGCCTTACTCATAAATAAATATTTTGATTATCACTCTTGGAGGTAGGCATTGGCCACATTTAACAAACAAGGAAAACAAGCTCAGAGTCTTATAAACACTTCAGCAGAGATGTGGACCCACTGGTCATTCAAGCCATCAAGCCTAAAGCTTCCCTCAACTTCTCTGAGTGTTCACCTCTCTTTCTACCATCCCCAGTGGTGGAGAAAGAACTTGCTTATAAAGGGCCAGGAATTCTCTCTTTCTCTCTCCCTCTTTATATATATGGGTATATATACGATATATTCGTAGACCATGGTTCCCATTATGTTCACCTCCCGCTGTCCTCTCAGCAGGCCTGTGGTTGTTCCTACTTAGAACTCCCCATAAAAATGTTATGGGCATTGTTTAATTCTGGGAAGATTTGCAGAGTCTTCCTATATGCCTGCTGGTCCACCCTCTCATGTTAGCTTTTAAGTTACTGTTTCCAAATGTGATTAAAACCTACCTCCTGTATTTGCCCTCAAACAGACCAAAATGCATTTTAAACACTTAGCTTTTCTTTCTTTCTTTTTTCTTTTTTTTCTTTACCAAAAAGGATATCTTTTATGTAACTAATTTCTGCAAAAACTGACTTTTGTTGGCTATGCTCTTTGAAGGAAGTTTAGAAGTAATAAGTTTTAAGTGTGTAGATAATCTTGAAAATGGTGTATCGGTAAAATACTGAATAGCATTTAAAGGGGATCTGGAATCGCTCTGACAGGGAATGATTAGAGACAGAGATGACAGCTACTTAAATGGATTCATTTAGGTAATTTAAATTGCTTGCATATTGTGTATAAAACATTCTATCTTCTTCAATTATGAACAAGTTGAAAGACTAATGGAGTAGGCAAGAGTGAAAAAATTCCACTTCTGATGAATCCTTTGACAAATTGCCTCTAAAATTTAAACTTTATATTTATTATTCTTAAAAGTAAATAAAGAGAGAGAATTGTTGAATCCTAACAAGTCCAAACTGATTAAAATTTCCTCTGTTGAAATGTTATCTTAACCTGTAATTAAGGGCTTTTTTTAATAGTTAAAACTTTAAAGAGTCATTTTTGTTCCCAAGAAATACCTTTCTAAAAAGTTTCAGCTGAAATATCAGCTGTAATGGCAATAATAGTATCACACACGCAATTTTAATTAACATTGCATTAATTAGCAGCACATAGATTAGAATACGGGGAAAATGTATGCCTATCTGTTTATGTGAGGGTGTATTAGTACAAGTTTCTCAGGGTCTTAGTAGTTTTAATTATTTCAGAGAGATTTACAATCACTCCTTAGCATCTTATGAGCACAGAGACTTTTGGGGGAAGGTGTGAGCTATATCCTGAGAATATCTCTAATATACCTTCCAATTGCAGATATAAATAGTCAGCGACACCCCCCCCTCCCTTTCCACACCCAATCGTTCAGAGGCCCAATAGAGTCTACTAAATAAATGATTTTATGTTTTATTTCTCCCCTTGAATTCTGCCATTTTAACTCAGGTTCTCATTTTAGAATTTGACTGTTGTTAATTTCTTCTCAACCTACTTTTTCACTCTTGCTTCCAGAATTACTGCTGTTGTAAACATAGTGAGTTTGTTTTTGACACTCAGCATTCAATGCCCTATGTTTTTTTTTTTTTTTTTGCCTCTTCAAATAAGGTTAAATCTCTCAGAAATAATTAAAAGCACATATTCCTCAGCTAGATCGGTGCCTTTAGCTCAGGCGACTAAGGAACTAGCCACATACACCAGAGCTGGAGGGTTCAAATCCAGCCCAGGCCTGCCAAACAACAATGACAACTACAGCCAAAAAATAGCCAGGCATTGTGGTGGGCGCCTGTAGTCCCAGCTACTTGGGAGGTTGAGGCAAAAGAATCGCTTAAGCCCAGGAGTTGGAAGTTGCCGTGAGCTGTGATGCTACGGCCCTCTACCCAGGGTGACACCTTGAGGCTCTGTCTCAAAAAGAAAAAAATACAAATTCCTCTAACTATGGGGATTTTTTTAAAGCTCATTTGACCAGTCCTGAACCATGGAAGTCCCCTCCTCACCATTCCCACCCCCAGCCGTTGATTTGCTCAGGAGTGGGACCATCCCTCAAGTTAGCACAATCAGACTGAATCTCAGCTGTGTAGTATGGCTGCGGAGAAGTGCCTGAACCCTGCACAGAGCAGAACTTGGGAGGCTGTGGCCTCGAAGCCACTGGTAGCTGTCTGGCCACTTGAAACAGCTTTGGAAAATTGATACCTTTTCCTTTGGATTAGAGTATGGAGAAAGCGCTGGCTTCAGCAGCACATGTACTAAAATTGGAACGATACAGAGAAGATTAGCATGGCACCTGCGCAAGGATGACATGCAAATTCGTGAAGCGATCCATATTAAGAAAAAAAAAAAATAGAATGAGGAGAAAAATGTAGTTTAAGTTCTCTGAGCTTTCTTGCCCACCAGGAGGAGTCTGAGGTAAACCCAGCATGGAGGAAAACAGAGGTGTCAGATAGAATGAGTTTTGGGGACGTATTTGAACTCAGGAACTGTTTCATGAGGTTACCTTCATGAGACAATTTTACTTTTCTGTAAGCAGTGGATTTTAACTGGTCCATCTTCAGCCTGGGTGTCAACACCGCAGCAAGGTGTCCAGATCCCTGTATAGTGACAGTCTCTTTAGCCTCCCCACTCACTCGCTGTTCCTCAGCCTCACGTGCCCCCAGGCAGGCTGAACTCTCCTCACTCATCCTTTCAGTATTTTGACATTGGGCACTTGGCCCTACGCGTCTTTTGACCACCTCAAACATCGTTTTGTTCACTGATATTTTCTCTAAGTCTCCAAGGAGGAATGATCTATTCTCTTTCTTTGATACCCAAAGGATTTTACTCATGTTTCTGTTATGGTGTAAGAAAGGAGGGAAAACTGTTTCTGCTACATGCCCTCTGCACCACTCTGACGCCACACGAGGGGGAGGCTGGTGACTTACAACGACCAGTTCTCTAACTCTCATCTGACACTCCTGATGTCCTATACTTTCACACATTCTGACACTGTCTAGACTCAGCATGGATCCCAAAAGTCTCAATCCCCCCAAACTTCTCCCATTTTAGTTGTGGGTTGCCAGTCCAGAGCTTCCTGTACCTCTGACAGGCTATAAGCCCAGAGTTCCTAGCACCTCCTTCTGGGGTTAGAAAATTTGGTAGAATGAATTATAGAATTCAGGAAACACTTAATGTTTGCTGATTTATTATAAAAGATGCAGCCAAATGGAAGAAATGCATGGGGTAGGGTGTGGTGGGAGGGCTGTATGGGGCTCCTCTGCCCCTCTGGCTGTGCCAACCTCCCAGCACCTCTATGTGATCACCAGCTGAAAGCTCTCCAAACCCCACTGTTTAGGGTTTTAGTGGATATTGTTATAAAGGCATGGCTAATTAGATCATTGGTGATTAATTAATCTCCTGCTTCCCTGCCCAGAAGTCAGAGGTGGGGCTGAAAGTTCCATAAAGTGCTAATCACAGGTTGGTTCCTCTGGCCATCAGCTCAGCCCCATCCTTAGGGGCGTCTCAGAAATCACTCATTAACATAAAACTCAGGTGTGGTTGAAATGCTCTTGTTATGAATGAAAACAAAATAAAGATGCTCTTTCCATTGCAACAGAGCTATTTCAGCAGCTGGGGAAAATTTTTAAATATTATTTTAAAAGATGCTTTTATAACTCTCACCACTTAGGAAATTACAAGGGTTTTATAAGCTCTGACCAAGAATGGGGAATATTTATATTATCACATTATTATTACATTATTATTATAATATCACATCCTGCTTAAAATTCACCTGTTATGGTTCTATTATTCTCTACTATTTTCATATCCCAGATGCCTGGTACAGTAGCTGGGAAATCTCAATGTGGTACTATATTGATAGGTTTTTATACATAAGTAAACATACAGACTATCTAAAATTACCATCTTTTGGAATTAATAGCTTCTTGCATTAATTTTTAAAAAATTTGTTCACTATCTCAGCTGGTTGACTAGAACTTTGGTACCCCCCCCCCAAGTTTGATTATCAGAATCACCAGAGAAGCTGAGCCTTACTCCAAGTTTCTCACTAGGATTCGGTACACCTAGGATGAAGCACAGATATATAATTATAGATATGTTATTCTGGGTGTATTTTAAAATATACCCAGGTGGCTCTGATTCCCAGACATGCTGAGGAAACAGAAAATGGTACTTAAGTTGGCAAGCTTAAATGATGGAGTTGAGAAAATGGAGAAAATCTTGAGGCATAAATTGATTTGCGGTTGGAGAGGCTTGCAGAGAATCCATGTGTGGCTCTTGAAGGAAGAAGTAATAAGGAGCAAGGGCTAAGGTGAGAAACTGGCATCACAGATTTTATTTCATATTTTCCACCCCTAAATTGTTTTTGATTTTGTCAAGAGTACAGTCTTTTGTAATATCTTTCCAAAATATGACACCATGATTTGTGTGCTTTGGTTGAAAGAAAATAATTTATTTAAAGTTTTACTTGCTTACCTGTGTTTTCTATATGTTATAAACTAGCTTGGTCACTTATTTGATCCATGTAACATTTGAAGTTGTTTTCTGTTTTGTTTTTGTGTTTTACTGCCCTCTTAAACTGGAATTTCCATGTGATAAAAGACATTGGAAGCTACAGTAATGCTACCAGAGTAGCAAGAAATAAGTCACCCAGTCTCTCATAATCTGTTGAAAGCTTCAGACCTGAGAACGTTTTTTGAATTAGGTTAAACGTGCTAACATTTCGAAGAAACTAGAGGATTCACTTTTAAGCTCATTAGTTCCGCAAATGGCTGAGAAATAATGCCCAGCTGCTAAAAATAGATCAATTTCTGTTTCCTGAAGGCTCCAAATGGCGTGTTTATTAATCTGCACTTAGTTTTCTTCCTTCAATTTTTGTTTATGTTTATCTGTGTTGTTTTTTTTTTCGCCTTTTAAAAGATTTCAGAAATTGCCTGAATGCATCTCAGAAATGTTGGCAAAAGCAAATGTGCACTTTCACATCTGTAGTTTTCTATCTTTGATAGAAATATTGAAATAGTGTTCATGGCTGACTTAGTTACCTTTGGTTGGGGGTAGAGGATAGGTATTCTCTCCGAATACATAATTTATTTTTTATGACTAAGAATTTTGAGGATTTAAGAGATAGAATTCTAGGCAATTGAATTGCCATTAATGAGAAATGGTGGTAGACTGTCTGCATGATGACTTGAGAAGTTTACCGTGAGAATAAAGGCATGATGGATAAGGAAATATACAGGAGCGCACTCCCATTTACTTGCATTTCTTTTTTTTTAATTTATTAAATCATAAAGAGGTAAATTGTGTATACATTAATGCATTTATGGAGTACAATGTACTGATTTCATATACAATTTGGAATGCTTACATCGTTTTGGTTAATATATCCCTCACCTTATTTACTTAATTATTGTGTTAAGACATTTATACTCTGTACTTAATAGAGCCAACATGTACCCTTGCAATATGCACCATTGTGATCCCACCATTCACCCTCCCTTCATCTGGACTTCTCTCTTCCCTCCCACTCTCCCCCCTTCGTCTTGAGTCATAGTTGTGATCTATTCTTCATAGGAAAGTGTGAATGATTGTAAATTGGTGTCATAATAGTACTGAGTACATTGGATACTTTTTCCTCCATTTTTGAGATACTACACTAAGTAGGATATGTTCCAGCTCCATCCATATAAACATAAAAGAGGTAAAGTCTCCCTCTTTTTTAAGGCTGCATAATATCCCATGGTATACATATACCATAATTTATTTACTTGCATTTCTACCCATTCAAATAATTTAAAATCAATATTTTATTATAAAAATGCAAGGCTAATTGATAATAGTGTGTATCTAACAAAATTGATAACACCATACGTTCTGAAGCTGGGATTATGGATTTATGTTATATATTTAAGTAGTAGAAAAATCTGTGTTGCAGATTTGAGCAAAACTGTTGATCCAGTTTTAACCCAGAACTCTCTTCTCCCAAATTATCCTGTTTAGTACAACTTTCAACCATATTCTGTATGTTTCCTACAATGCAATATTTTATTGGATTAAATTGGGGGGGATTGGAGGATGACAAAGGATGTTTATTCAAGCTTCATCCCTTGATACCAGCCAAATTTGTAAAAATGTATGTAATTTGAAGTCAGAAAAATAATAAGCAGGTTGGTGTGACCTCCCTTCTTTCCCTCTGGCACAGCCCAACTGGCCTCCCAGCTGCTTTCTTCCAAATCTTGGAGTGTTGAGTCAGAGGTCGCTTGTGGGCAGCTTCTGCAAAAGCCCCTCTTTCTGATTCTTAGCACCCAGAAATGTGCCTCATTCCCTCCAGAAAGCTGCCAGCATTACGGAAATAGTATGTTACCCTCATGGTTTGGTTTTGATGTTTTGCTTGAGAGTGCAAGCCAAATTTGAAACCGTGGTAGAGCATTCTTCCTTTCTCCCCTCCCCCCTCTTTCTCCCTATCTCTCTCTCCCTTTTCTCTGTCTCTCTCTGTCTCTGTCTCTGCCTCTGTCTCTCTCTCTCACACACACACATCAAACAGGCTACACCCAAGCCTGTAAAATCCAGTTTAGTTTGAAGAGGAAACATATGTCTTTATTTTCTTTCTTTCTTATTTTAATACATCTTCATTTTCTGGTTAAATGAATGGGATTTCTAGTTAAGTGGATAAATAAATGAGTGCATAAATGCATGAAGGAAATAAAGGTTACCCAACAATGATGGAGATGTTGCTGGATGCTCCTTTATGACAGTCAATAAAAGAACTACAGTACTGATCAATGGTGCTTCTGACTTGCTCTTTCGGTAAATGAAATATTAAACCATAGTGCTGAAAGTCTGACTGAAGAAGTTTCCCTGGAACTCAGCCTCTAACATGGAACCTGCAGAGCCCACGTGACAAGCTTTAAATAGCTGCTTGAATTGGTGGAATTTTAAATGGTGAGTATGAAGAAAGTGCTGGCTTTTCTGAGAAGATCATAAATTATTTTTAGAACACAGAAATCAGGTTATTTCAGGAAGAAAGAGAGAGAATGAAAGAAGGAGAGAATGTGAGAGAAAGAAAGAGAGATGTTTCAATTGAGCAAAGCTTTTTGGATAAGTGCATTCGGAAAATAAAGTAGAACCTCTATAAGGTGACCACCCAAGGGACTGTAACAAATTGGTCAACATGTGGAGATGGTCAATATAAGGATCTGAGCCTATTTTACTGACACATGCATGTGGTGCATGTCTGTGAAATGTAGGTCAACCTTGAGGAGGGGGTCTATGTAAGGAAGTGTCAGCTGTAGAGATTCCACTGTGCATGTAATTAGCCTCATTCTACCTGTAAAACTGCAATAGTGATTATATCTAGATAGTAGGGTTTCATATAGGCTTATTTTATTTCTATTTTCATATTTGATTAGTTTTCCATGTTGTACTTTTTCAGTTAATTAGAAAGAAACTTGAAGCCAAGTGTAGTGGCTCATGCGTGTAATCCTAGCACTTTGGAAGGCTGAGGAAGGTGGGTCTCTTGAGCTTAGGAGTTCAAGACCAGACTGAGAAAGAGTAAGACCCTGTCTCTACTAAAATTAGAAAAAGTAACCGTGTGTTGTGGCAGACACCTGTAGTGCTGTAGTGCCAGCTACTTGGGAGGATGAGGCAGGAGGATCACTTCAACCCAGGAGTTGAGGTTGCTGTGAGCTATGATGCCAGGGCATTCTAACCAGGGACAAAGTAAGACTCTATCTCAAAAAAAGAAAAAAAAAAAAAAAAAAAAAAAAAAAAGAAAGAAAAGGAAAAAAAAAGTTTCTTCATATGCTGAAACAAGAAATGATCATTCACTGTTTGCTATATCTGGAGTGTAGAACCAGCATTTTGTTTTATTACTAAAATGTTATGTTGTTATGAATTATATCCTTACATAATAAGACACATACAGGGAATTTATTTGTTCATTTGTTTTCAATTATTAAAATGGTTAGGCATAGAAAAATCAATAGAGAAGAATAAAATATAATTTTATTTCTAAAACCAAGCTTACCCAAGTATATATTTACCCGTGCATACTTGGTTTTAGAAATAAAAAAGTGCAATAAAGCTGAAGTTCCCTACGGCTCACTTACTGTGTACCCAACACCTCCTAAAGGTGGCACCTGCTGAATTAGAAAACTTCAAATATATGCATCCATCTACTACATGAATGTTTTACATAAGTAGACATATCCCCATCTGTATCCTTCTCTTTCTCCCACAATAATGGGCTTGATAGTTCTATGTTGATGTGTTTAAGACCACCATGATTAAAAAAGCAAGCAAAGGCCAGGCACAGTGGAAGGCCCAGGCAGATAGATTGCTTCAGCTCATAGGTTCCAGACCAGCCTGAACAAGAGCAAGACCCCCATCTCTAAATAATAGCTGTGCATTGTGATGGGCACCTGTAGTCCCAGCTACTTGGGAGACTGAGGCAAGAGGATTGCTTGAGCCCAAGAGTTTGAAGTTGCTGTGAGCTATGGTGCCATACACAGTACTCTACTCAGGGCAGCAAAGTCAGACTGTCTCAAAAAACAACAAAACGAAACAAAGAAAATAACAAGCAAACAAATAAACAAAACAATGTGGCATGGGTGGCAAACTCACAATCTTTTCTGGTGGATGGCTTTGCTTTGTTTAAGGCTTGTTTATTTTATGATGTAATATACATTTAATCATAAATATTCCACTTATTCCTGAGAATTTTGTCTTCTGTGTTTGAATGCTGTTCTGTATAAGTTTATGATATATGGACAGATGCTTTTAGGCTGTTGGTTCAATCTTCTATAAACTTACACATTCATTTTGTCTGAAGAGCTTTCAACTACTGAGAGAGGCATTTTAAAACCTTCCCCATCCAAGCACAAACGTTCTTCATGTTGATTTAGTTCTGTCAGTTTCTTCTTGGAATTCTTTTACTTCTTGTTTTATGTCATTTTTACTCTATATTATTAGGTGTAAACTAATTTAGAATTATATCTTCCTTATGAATTAAAATCCTTAATTATTACCTTGTTTCAATTTACCTTTAGTGGTTTTTTAGCCTTTTAGTTATTCTGTGTGATGGTAATACAGCTATACCTTATTGTCACAAACTCTGACTTTTTAATATTTCTAGATCTTGAGCTAAATATAGCTTCATATTTAGTCCAACTTGAAAATATCTATTTTATCTGATAAATTTAATCCCTTATTATTTATTGTGCTTATGAATATACGTGCACTTATATACTAATAGATATTTTTAGCTTTCAATCTATCATGTTTTTTCATATTCTTTTTTAATAGGAATGCTTTATTTTGAAAAGTTTGACAGATATTCTCACATTATAAGTTTTCCTTTACTGGTTTGGAAATTACACCTAGATTTCTAATTTTTAATAGACAGCCATCAATATTCAGCGTATATGCAGGGTAGCCACCCTGTATGTAACCAGGTCTAAAGTAAATCAGTATCTCTATGCTCCTTCTGAACAATTTATCATGTTTTGACTCCCATCACCTCACTCTAACTTAAATATTATTGTGTCCCAGATTTTAATTCTACTGGAAAAATCTTAGTTTCATCCCCTAAATTATTATTATTGGTATTACATTATGCGGTTATCTCTTGCTTAAGTTCACCCACATTTATGATTTTCTTTAATGGTCATTACTTCTTGATTTTGGTTCTGTTTCTTCTTAAAGATTCTTTGTTGAAACGCCATGAGTGTCAACGGCTCAGTTTTTGTTTTCCTGAAATGACTTTACTTCCCTTCCTTTCCTGGTTACAATTTACCTTCATGCATAATTCCAGTTAAGTTATTATCACTCAGACCCATGTTGCATCGTCCTTTTGTCTTCTGGACTCTGTTCCTACTATTGAGAATGTGCTTAAATTGACCTGGTTCTGTGATATGGATCTAGGTAGTTACAGAATTAAACATCAGGTTTCTAAGTCATTTTGCACTCGAGAAACTGTGACTAAATGCTTGATCCTGACCATTACAAATCACTGGCACACATTGTCCCCTGAAACCCCAAAGGTACTAAAAACTTTTCCTTGTAGTCTTTCTAACCACAGCTTCACCCCTTGCCCCCCAAGTCCAAAGTAAAAAAGATGGACTTTGTTGAGAGTGAATGGTTGAAATATCTTTAGATCTAAAGGCTCAGGGTAGTTTATTTTATTTATTTATTTTTAATTAAATCATAGCTGTGTACATTGATATGATCATGGGGCATCATACACTAGTTTCACAGACCGGTTGACACATTTACATCACACTGGTTAACATAGCCTTCCTGGCAATTTCCCAGTTATTTTGTTAAGACATTTACATTCCACATTTACTAAGTTTCACATAAACCCTTGTAAGATGCCCTGCACATGTATTCTCACCAATCCCCCTCCCTCCACCCACCCCCCTCCCTCCCTCCCCTATTCCTAGGTTGCAATTGGGTTATAGCATTCATGTGAAAGCCCTAAATTAGTTTCATAGTAGGGGTGAGTACATTGGATACTTTTTCTTCCATTCTTGAGATACTTTACTAAGAAGAATATGTTCCAGATCCATCCATGTAAACATAAAGGAGGTAAAGTCTCCATCTTTCTTTAAGGCTGCATAATATTCCATGGTGTACATATACCATAATTTAAACATTCAGTGGGGAAAAGATTTCCTATTTAACAAATGGTGCTGGGTGAACTGGCTGGCAACCTGCAGAAGACTGAAACTGGACCCACACCTTTCACCATTAACTAAGATAGATTCTCACTGGATTATAGATTTAAACTTAAGACATAAAACTATAAAAATACTAGAGGAGAGTGCAGGAAAAACTCTTGAAGAAATTGGTCTGGGCGAGTATTTTATCAGGGTAGTTTAGATGTAGCTTCTACCTTGGACATTGGACTGGGAGTGAGCAGCCCTCTAAAAATGTGACAATTAGGAGTGGTGCCTGTGGCTCAAAGGAGTAGGGCGCTGGCCCCATATGCCAGAGGTGGCAGGTTCAAACCCAGCCCCAGCCAAAAACTGTAAAAAAAAATAATAATATAATAAAATAAAATAAAAATAAAAATATGATAACTGGGCAACAAAGAAGCCTTGGCCCTTTGTCTGGAAGAGTCTGGAAAATAACCCATCTTTTTTACTTGGGATGTAATTCAACAACAGCTTCAAGAGAGGCCCAAGCTAGACTAAAATGACCCTTCGACAGAACTAGATATCTGGGAAGCACAGGAAGAAATTGGCCTGTGACAGGCCAATTTAGGTGACATATGGAGAAATTAGACTTCTACAGTCTGAATTATTAGGTCGTACTAGAGCTTGTAGTGCTACTATTTCTCATGACCACTAAACTAGGGAAATGTTGTATAAATAACACAAGGTTATTTTGAACCTGGACCCCTTGCAATGTTCCTGCTATTTACAAAACAATGTGTATAAGGGAGTGGGTAGAGATGATTTGGGGCTTATCCAAACTTATACTTTCTTTTTGTCTGTCCTTTATGATCTCTGGCTCTTGTTAAGTGGCTAAGTTGATTTTCTAGTCCTCAATAACTCATGTGTCATCGGGATAATCCTCATGGTTTCCAGGGAATCGGTATATTGCACCGCAGCTGTACACCAGCACTGCACCTGCACGCCAGGGCAACACTGTCTCATAGAGATGCCACTGGTCCTCCTTGGGAAGGGAGCTAGACAGTGGGAGGGACCCTCAATAAACTGGCAAACTTAACTTCACCCCTAGGAGCAGTCTGATTCCTGCTGCTGCCACTAGCCTCATTTTCCCTCTCTTTCCATGGAAGTGGAAGTGGTAGTGGTAGTTCTGATCCAATTTACTGCCTACTAGTCACACCACCCTAAGAGACCTTTCCTCAGCATCACCTCTGGGAAGCCATTGTTGCCATTGTTTTACACATGTCCTTTCTTCCCCCCTCATTGGCACAAAGACACCGGACTCTCCATGTTCAGGTGAGACCTTCACCTGTTTGGGGGTTTCCTGTGTGTGTTGCTTCCCTTCCATCAGCTCGTTTTAAAAATACTGATTATTTTTGCTTATTTTTTTTGTTGGATTGGTTTGAGATTATTTTTGCTTATTGTTTATTGGATTATTTTTGCTTATTTGTTTATTGGCAAGGAAGAGAACGATTTGATGATTTCTACAGTCAAAATGTTCTTTCATCTTTCATGATGTTTATCAGTGAGTGGATTATTGTTATCTAAAAACATTTGGGTCTTTAAGTTTTCTTCTGTTAAGCAGCATCATCCTCTGAGTGAACACGATGGTACATGAAATGATATTGAAAAATGACCTGGCAGCTCTCTGCACAGCGCACACGCATGAGAGCTTTATTATGGACATCAGGAACAAGGAAGGGAATTTAGCCCCAAAGTCAAATCAGTATCCAAGTCAACCAAAGAAATTGATTAGATGGAGGCACTTTATAGGACCTGTACCAAGAAATTAAGTAGATACTGATACAGACCTAGGAAGTCTGAAATAAAATGCTCTGAGAATTAAACATACTTCTTCGGGCATATCTCTCTCTCTCTCTCTCTCTCTCTCTCTCTCTCTCTCTCTCTCTCTCCCTATCCTCACATACATACTACATATACACAGGCTAACAAACACCCAACTGGAATTTTGTGTCACATTTGAAAAATAAAAATGCAATTTCCATGAATTATGCACAAAATTCTTAACAGCACATAGTCTCTGTCACTGGAGCCATTGTCACCAGCACCTACATCTTGTCTCTCCATCCAAAAAAGAAAAAGAAAATATATGTGCTGTTCAACTTGCCATATCAGTACAGAGAAGCAATGTGCAGAAAACCCAGCTCCCTAATCGAAATTGAAACACAAAAATTGCATATTGAATGTGTTGTTCAGACAAAAACCACTGACGTCTCTTTGATTTTTACAGTAGGTGATGCTGTCTGGAAATTATGGACTGGCATTTCAAAGTAACATTTTAGAAGAGGAAAATGGATATTTTAGAAGAATACTTCTCTCTGCATACACTGGATCAGAATAGATTTTTTTTTTAGATGGGAGGAAAATCTCTGTATGCTGGATTCAATCTTTGAAGGCAGAAGGGATGGAGAATATTCTGTGTCTTACACACATCTTTCTATGTCACACCTCCCAATTGTTTTCCTTTTATAGAATGGCCTCAGAAAGATTGATTTTGCTGCTGCTGAAAACTGTCTGAAGATGAGAAGCAGCTTCCTTGTAAGAATAGCAGAGTGTAAACAAAGCTAAGACACCGAACGTGAAGGCCACGAATTCTGAATAGAACATGGCATGGATAAACTGATTTGTTCTACTTCATTAAGTTACATTGTAGTGGTAGGGGTTGGCAGGACTCTGCTCTCCGTAGAGGTCAAATGGTATATGTTTTTATCAAACGGAATTCTAATTGTTAAAAGTTGTGACAGTGAATTATGGCAGTATAGCAGAGTGGTCAGCAGAGGGTGAGCTTTGTAGTCAGACTGAAACTGGCTTGAAAGCCCAACTTTGTCATTTACCAGTTGAGTTCAGGCAAGTTACTTAATCTGTCCATGTTATGGGGTAAATGTTTATTATGCAAAGAGTGAGAATTAATTAGTCAACAGAATCAAACAAAATGAAAGAATTCAGCATGATGCCTGGCATGTATGCATTAAGTTCTCATTAAACGCTACTTATTATTTTTATTTATTATTGATTATGGATAAAGAGGGGCTACAGGGAAGTAGGAGAAAAGTCTGGCCTTCTTCTCACCTTTTAGATAACAAAGTTAAAAAGGGCCCTGTGACAGATGATGAGTTTCAGGAACCTTGTAACCCGATTCACTGAGTACATCCTGTTCTCCACAAAATACAGTTTTTAGCTTGTGAAGCAAAGTGGAGTAGTGGTCACAACTATGGAACAGTGCTCACGGCAAAGGTCAAAACATCATAAGACCTCTAGTTACCATCATACAATACCTGGAAAATAGCAGGCAACAATTATTGTTAACATGTAAAGGATAATGGGCATGTGTGATAACTAAGGTAACCCAAGACCAATAAGAAATAGGCAGGAATAACTAAGGAGCTCCGGGAACCAATGGAAAACACTTAGAGATAATCATAGGGGGAACTAGGATGGAATATGTAAACCCATGTACAGCATCTGTGTGGTGTGTCCTTTTATTTCCTGGGGGTGGGGGGTGGGGGCTTTTCCCAATCTCTCTGGGAAAGTCTACCCTTCACTTCAAATAAATTTAGCTTTTTTTTTTTTTTTTTTTTTTTTATTGAACTGGACTCCCACCTGGTTTATTTCCACTTCCCCTCATCTTATTTTCACTTTAACTCAGACAAACTTGCTAGTTGTTTTGAATGACCAGACCACGTCGACTGGACAGCTCAAAGCTCTCAGAGACCCCTGACAATTACTATTACAGAAAAAAAAGGAAGTCATATTAGAAAAAGCCAAATTTTCACTTCAAACTTACTCAAATTTTCATAGTAAATTAATATTAGGAATTTGATAAATGAAAGTTATTGACCATAAAATTTAAAGAACTGTAGAAAAATATTTTTTAACATTGTTATATTATCTCAACTCTTCATCATCCACCTCCCTGATTATTCACAAGCTTTGAGCACTTCCTCCAGAAATGAGCACTAGTCAGTCCTCCGATGGCCTCCAAGGAAAAAGACGCCAAGAAATTCATTTGAAGCCCTCTTGAATACTGCTCAGCCTGTGTCTCTACAATTTGACATTTAGAGAAAGCAATCAATGATGATCATATCATCAAGAAATTGGACACATTCCTCAAAATATTCCAGTGATCTGTTTCTTTCATATTCTTATGTACAAAGATTTATACTTAGAAGGGTTGTAGGAGTGTGTGTGTGTATGTGTGTGCGTGTGCATAGATGTGGACATTCAGAAGGCCACGTCTGGCTGTCAGTGGTCCGAAGTGGAATCTTCCCATTGAGAAGCCATGTGTTTGCGAGAATTATGCTAACCAAACTTTTAAGGCAAACCATATAAGATATTTTGTCTATCTGCTACCACCTCTGGGAATTTCAGGACTTATTTGATGCATGTGAATATGGAAAGACTTACCTGAAAGGCATATCTTGGATTGGAGAAAAAACTCTATTAGGTCTTCAATTCCTCCTAGACGGGGTGAGACTCTTTAATTAAAAATATGAGAAACCAACTTTTTTATTTTTGTTTTTGTTGCCTATGTTTTCTTCTAATAATTTTGTACTTTTTAGAGCTTAAGTTTAAATCTTTAATTCATTTGAAGTTTATTTATTTGCAGTTTTTGGCCGGGGCTGGGTTTGAACCCACCACCTCCGGCATATGGGGCCGGCACCCTACTCCTTTGAGCCACAGGCACCACCCTGGAGTTTATTTTTATATCTGGTGAGAGATATGTGTCCAGTTTCACTCTTCTGCTTTTGGATATCCAGTTTTCTCAACACTAGCTATTAAACAAGGTGTCATTTCCCCTCTGTAGCTTCTTGGTACATTTGTTGAAAAGCAGTTGGCTGTAAACACATGGGTTTATTTCTAGGTTGTCTGTTTTGTTCCATCAGTCTATGTTTCTGTGTTCAGATCAATACTATGCCATTTTGGTTACTATATTTTAGTAATATATTTTGAGGTCAGGTAGTGTGATGTCTTCAACTTGTTCATTTTGCTCCAGATTGCTTTGAATTTTCAGGCTTTTTTTGGTTCTCTGTGAATTTAGGATTTTTTTTTTTTTTTTCTATTTCAGTGAAGAATGTCATTGACAGTTTGATGGGAATTACATTGAAAAGGTAGATTTCTTTGAACAATATGGTCATTTTCACAATATTAATTTTTTTCATAGCCATTAGCATGGGATTTCTTTCCACTGGTTTGTGATATTCAATTTTTTTCATCAGTATTTTGTAGTTTGTAGAAGTTTTATATATCCCTGCTTATATTTATCCCAGGTATTATTTTATAACTATTGCAAATGGGATTGTTTTCTTGATTTCTTTTCAGCCAATTTTTAATTAGTGTATAAAAACACTGATTTTTTTAATGTTAAACTATATAAACCAAACTAAAAAGCTTCACAGCAAAGGAAAGAATCAACAGGGTGAATAGGCTAACCATTGAATAAGAGAAAATATTCATAAACTAGTCATCTAACAAAAGACTAATATCGAGAATATAAAAATAACTCAACTCAATAACAATAATAATTCCATTAAAAATGGGCAAAGGGCCTGCATACACATTTCTGAAAAGAAGACATACAAATGACTAACAAGTTTATGAAAAAATGTTTGCCATCACTTATTATCAGGGAACTGCAAATCAAAACCGCAATGAAATGTTATCTTACTGAAGTTAGAATGGCTTCTATCAAAAAGACCAAAAAAAAAAAAAAAAAAAAAAAAAAAAAAAAAATTAGCAAATGCTGGTGACAGTGTGGAGAAAAGGGAACTCTTATATTCTATTGATAGGAATGTAAATTAGTGATGATGGAAAAAAGTATGGCAATTTCTCAAAAAACTAAAAACTAGTACATAATTCAGCAATGTCACTACTGGGTATTTAAACAAAGGAGAAGAAATAAGTGAACCAAGGGAACACCAGCACCTATGTTTATTGAAGCACTATTCATGACAGCAAAAATATGGGAATCAGCCTAAGTGTCCCTCAGTGGATGACGGGTGAAGAAAACGTGGTCCATATACACAAGGAAATATCACTGAGCCACACAGAGTGACATCTGGTCATTTGTAGAAATGTGAATAGAATTGGAAGTTGTTACATTAAGTGAAATAAGCCAGGCATGGTAAAACAAAATCCCCTGTCCTCACTCACATGCGGGAGCTAAAATAATTAATCTCATGGAGATAGACAGTAAAATCTTATTGCCAGAGGTGGGAAGGGGATGTGTATAAGGGGGAGAGGAAGAGAGATTTTGGTTAATGAGCATAAGCATGAAGTTAGATACAAGGAACAAGACCTAAGGCTCAATAACAGAGTAGCGTGATTAAATCGTCTTTTGTATTTCAAAATAGCTAAAAGAGTAGACTTTAAATGTTCAACACATAGAAATGATAAATGCGTGAGGTCATGGATACCCTAAATACCCTGACTTCATAATTATACTCTCTCTGGTGGTAACAAAATATGTTAACATTCCATGTACATTTATATGTACCCTGTAACTATGTACCAGTGTTACATATCAATAAAGAATTAAATTTAAAAAGGAGGGGGGGGAAGCAAAATAAATTATAAGACAGACAGACACCTCATGAACTTAAAGGTAGGATGGCACTCAGGTCTCAAAAAGAGAGGTTGCGATCAGAAATTGGGTAGTCTTTGGAAACTCTGGAGCTTGTGTCTTTGCATCTCTCTCTTGGCCTAGGCATTTGTGGAAGGTGGTTGGCTCACTTCTGCTGAGTTTTTATCTTATGCGTTCAAAAGATTGAAGAAAAATGGCTTACTTTAAATGAGAATTCCTTACTTTTCAATTCTAGATTCTCAGGAGAAAGAAACTCTGAAATGAGAAGCTTGGGTCAATTGTACAATAAGTTCCATAAAGTAGGACAGAGAATAAGGCTAGGTAGTATAAATCTGATATCTAGGGGCTTCCCACTCATGTTAGTAAGAAGTCAAATTAAAGGGATTCTTCAATTTCATAGTTCTAAAAGGTCAGACTGATATCATAAAGGATTTCTACTATTTCCCCTTCATATCCCAAAGTTTGAAGAAGAGCATTATGTCTCAGACTATTACAGGGGTACAACATTTATTTTGTATCCTTTCTCGTATCCCCCCCTCAAGTTTTCATCACTGTATTTGTGCCTTGGGGTTTTGTCATTCATAGTTGTTCTTTCTGAAACATCTGCTAATTCTTTTATGTCATCCCCTTCTGGAATTTACTGTAATTGTCGTGAATCATATTTCCTCATTCTATTGGTAGTATCTGCTCAGATACTATTCACTACTTTAGTAAGATATTATTCATTCTAATGTCTAGAACGATCATAAAGACTATCCCTGAGTCTGCTATTGGAATGTTACTCAATATGTTGTAGAAAATGGACAACCCCATATACTAAGCTTTGATTTACTCGGTGTTACATTTTTAGTTCATTGAACAAAAGTCTAGATATAATACAAATCTAAATATAATACATCGGTAGGAGATTCATGTGGCTGTCAAACATTGAAGAAATGTGGTCTATTTCCTTAAATAGATAACAATTGTTACAGAAATAGAGGAAAGTAGGTATATACGTGACTGTCCATGGGTTTCACAACACGTCAGAATCAGCTGAAAGGAGCATAGTCATTGTCAATTGCATTATCTATTATAACACAGTTCTCACAAGTTTGGAGTTTTATGTCTAGACTATTATTAATTTGCTTAGCACCCTACTCTCCTAGACCCTGAAAACATTCCTATTGTCTTGTTTCAATCAGGGCCCATTTAACAGAAGCAGGCAGTCAGTGTGCAGCTTGAGCTATTGAGGCTCCCAGGAGGACCCTTAAGGACATCTGCTGCTA
>CAUYPK010083311.1:0-22217 GCA_963574355.1 Loris lydekkerianus | reverse complement strand
GATGCAGAGGAGAGAGCCGAGCGCCTCCTGCGGGAAGTGGAGGGAGAAAGGCGGGCCCGGGAGCAGGCTGAGGCTGAGGTGGCCTCCTTGAACCGCAGGATCCAGCTGGTTGAAGAGGAGCTGGATCGTGCCCAAGAGCGCCTAGCCACTGCCCTACAAAAGTTGGAGGAAGCGGAAAAAGCTGCTGACGAGAGTGAGAGAGGTATGAAGGTTATTGAAAACCGGGCCTTAAAAGATGAAGAAAAGATGGAACTGCAGGAAATCCAGCTCAAAGAAGCGAAGCATACTGCAGAAGAGGCAGATAGGAAATATGAAGAGGTGGCTCGTAAGTTGGTGATTATTGAAGGAGACTTAGAACGCACAGAGGAACGAGCTGAGCTGGCAGAGTCGTGAGTGTCTTTCTCCCCAAATCTTGTCATACCATTCTGTCCCTTCTCCTTTGGCGTGGACATGAATATGAATAAACTAGCATTCCTTCAACCTTGTTAAACAGGGCCTAGGTGGGATTAATCTGTAGTGCTTTTTTAGATCCTAAGAATGGCTTTTGGCTCCCTTACACTCTTGACTAGTGACAGGTGACAAATGAAGCTTTCTTATTTCTTGTTGGTAGGGTTTACAGATTGAGGGATAATAAAGATTATTAATACAGGGTGAATAGTTCACTGGAAGACCCTTTTGGGTCTTTTCTGCATGGTGCCTTTTTCTTTTGGAGGTATGAAAGTGGTTATATTGACCTAAGACACAGTTTTTACCACTGTGGCAGTTTCCTGGGGAACCTTAGGGCAAGGGCAGATGTTAACTATCATCACCCTCCTGGGCCTTGTATGACAAAGTTTATGCTGCTGTGTGTGTTTGTGCTTCCCGTGCACTCCCTTCTCCCTGACATATCATGCCCATTGTGTTTTCTTTCCATTTTTTAATTTTTTTTTTTTTCTCATTTTGCTGTTTATTTTCTTGCTGTGTCCCTCTTTGCCCTTTCTCCTTCCCCACACCCTGGCTTGTGCAATCCCTATGACTATCACTAACAGCCGTTGCCGAGAGATGGATGAGCAGATCAGACTGATGGACCAGAACCTGAAGTGTCTGAGTGCTGCTGAAGAAAAGGTACTAACCATTAAAACCACAGCAAGGTTATATGTATGGTGTAGTTTTGTTTTGTTTTTGTTTTGCAGCTGCCTCCCCTCCACTGGTTGATTTGTTGAGTGCTTTCTCATCTCTTCATGGAATGCTCCATTCCTTTCCACTTACTTAGCATCTTTCATCTGTTATTTCCTAGTTGCTTCACTGCCTCTCCACAGGGTCTCTCCTTCCCGTGGGTGATTTGGGGGACTGTTTAGGTTGGGCATCTGTTCCCACCTCTACCCAGGTAGCAGGTAGTTCTGACTTGTTCCTGGTAGTGATTTCTCTCAGGTGTGCTTTTCTTCATTAGTATCCAAAAATTCCAAGCTCAGGAGGGTCCAGCTCCTGACATGTTCTATGGCAGAGGGAGGAGGGTTGATGCTGCTCAGGTTACCTAGGAATTTCTCTCCCCCTCTGTGCCTTCCAATTCTATCTACACATAGGTTCAATTCACATCTATGTGTCTCTCCCTTTTTTTTTCTTTTCCTTTTCCCTTTTCCTCTCCTGTGGTATTTAAAATATTCACAGTAAGTGTTCTGAACTGGAGGAGGAGCTGAAGAATGTCACCAACAACCTCAAGTCTCTTGAGGCTCAGGCGGAGAAGGTAGGGGCTAGTTTGTAAAAGTGACAGGCTTTGGGGCCTGGGCCCAGCCCTGCCCTTGATAGAAGACTGCAGGCATCCATTCCTTGTATAATCCAGTGACATGTGTCCTCTTCCGATATACATACTGTCTATTCAGATTCAGGGTTTAATGATAATTCCTGTGCAGTTTGATTGCTTTAGTTAAAAACAACTTCATGGTCTCAGGTGCCTGGAGTCATACTCCTCAGGCTAATACTGCTGTGCTGAAGGGGAATAATCAGGGGCTCTAACAGACTTTCTAGCAGACAGATGGGAATAACAGAATGAATTCTGAGACCTAATGAGCAATCCAGACAGATGACTTCTCTACATGATGTGGGAGTGTTTCAGCCATATATCTATGGGATGTCACTACTCCTCATTAAACAGGAGAAAGGAACAGTACTTCCTTGGGTTAATCTGAATGAGATCAAAACCTAGGTTCATTTTAAAACTAAAGTCAGAGGATTTTAATCTGAGGATATCTAAGCTCTAAAGCCATTAATTTTTGGATTTTAAGGACCTATTGTTCAGAATAGAGCATTACTCATACTCTTCGACCATTTAGCACATTAAATCTAACAGCATATTCAATGTAAGAGTAAACATGGGGGGAGGGGATTGTCTGTGTGACTAATTTCTATTCTCAAATTTGTATTCTATTTTTCTTACAGTATTCTCAAAAAGAAGACAAATATGAGGAAGAGATAAAGATTCTTACTGATAAACTCAAGGAGGTGAGCTAAGGGGATTACAGGGAGGTACCAAAACATTTAGAGATATATAAGGCATGTGAACTTTGGCTGTCTTTGGTTCTGAAAAAGTCTAGAAGTAGAGGGTGGAAGAAATAGAGATTTTTCTCTTCTATCTTTATCTCTAATTCTGACTGATTTAATGTCGTCGTCCCCCCCTCCCCCCCCAGGCAGAGACCCGTGCTGAATTTGCTGAGAGATCGGTAGCCAAGCTGGAAAAGACAATTGATGATTTGGAAGGTATGGAACCTGGGAAAGGGGTTGAAATACAGAAATACAGAAGAGACCACTTTGCTCATTAACTATTAGTCTCTTCCTGTACACCAAAGAGAGCTGGTAGTGACTTGGCATATATCCCTGCCCATCATATGCCTCAGCTGGACAAAATAGGTTAATCCGTCGCAATGGATTTTTGCATTTGATCTTTTTTTTTGTTGAGATGGAGCCTTACTTTGTCCCCCTCTGTAGAGTACTATTGCATCATAGCTCACAGAAACCTCAAACTTAAGTCTTAAGTGATTCTTTTGCCTTAGCTTCTCAAGTACCTGGGACTACAGGCGCCCTCCACAGCACCCAGCTAATTTTTAGAGATGGGGGTCTTGCTCTGGCTCAGGCTGGTCTCGAACCTGTGAGCTCAGGCAATCTACCTGCCTCTGCCTCCCAAGTGCTGGGATTACAGGCATGAGCTACTGCACCTGGCCCCTTGATCTTTTTCTTTAATAACACTTTAATATTCTGGAATTTGCCTCCTTCCATTTGAGGAAACTGCTAATGGCTACATTTAAATGTAGTGATCTTGAATCTTTAGTGTATAGGTTTAAATGGAAGCCATTGATTTCACTCCACGAAAGTTGTAGCGTGCCTCTGCAAGAAATGAAGTTGTGGAATAGCCATGTCTTAGCACTGACCAATGCCAGGGGCTTTCTAAATCATTCTGTCCCTGCAGTTTGGCAGCTGGGTGCATCCTAACAAGGGAAAGAATCCTCTGCTTTGAGAACTCTGTGATATCCTCCTTTGGTATGCTCTCAGTAGCAGGAGGTTCTTGGGAAGAGTGCAGGGAGGCAACTGTGGAGCAAAGGGCTGCAAATAGTCCTTATTCTTGGGCCATTCAGCACATTCAGGGTCACAGTCGATAAGTAGAGAAGTATCTGAATATGGATGTGTACTTTCTCCCTTTTCTAATGTTAAATTTAAGTGTTATCATTGTGAGGAATTGGATGGCTGGGTGGGGGTTGTTTCTCAAGTGCCTTTGGCAAAGGGAATTTCTAGTCACGACTCTGTCTAGGTTCTCAACCTTTGCTGCAGCTGATGAGGGGCATCAAGAAGGGCATTTGATCCTCGGGGACAGTGAATCTGAAAATGTCCAGTCATGGCTGCCGGCATGGATGTTTTCCTAACTGTGGTATTAGACCCACAGACACACTTTTTTACTAATTTCTTTTTCTTTTCTTTTTTTTTTTGAGACAGAGTCCCGCTTTGTAGCCTCTGTAGAGGATCATGGCGTCACAGCTCACAGCAACCTCAAACTCTTGGGCTTAACCGATTCCCTTGCCTCAGCCTCCCAAGTAGCTGGGATGACAGGAGCCCGCCACAACCCTCTGCTATTTTAGAGATGAGGTCTTGCTGTGGCTCAGACTGGTCTTGAACCTGTGAGCTCAGGCAATCCACCCAGTTCAGCCTCCCAAGTGCTGGGATTACAGGCGTAAACCACCATGCCCAGCACTTTTCCGAATTTCTAATTATTCCCTCTCTTCATCTGCTTCTGAAACCTTTCACTCTGTCCCTTCATTCTTCATTCTTCCCTCCCTCCCCCTTCCTGTGCCTGTGCAGATGAGCTCTATGCCCAGAAACTGAAGTACAAGGCCATTAGCGAGGAACTGGACCACGCCCTCAATGACATGACCTCTATGTAACTATCTGACAGCACAGTGGGGCTGGGATCTTGGCTTGTGGGTGGGTGGGAATACAGGCTGTGTGTAGTGTGCTTTGGGTTTATCTTTTGGAAACTAGAATCTCTACTCTTATCTTTAAAACATTGGTGCTGGTTACTTGTTTGGTAAAAGCTGGGGAGGTATTTAATCTTGGATCAGTTGTAGAACCTTGATTGACATGTAATTTCTTTACTTGTATTCAGAGTTTTCTTCATTACACTGTAATTTTTATTTAGTTTTCTCAATAGGAATACTGCTAGCTGGGTGTGATAGTTCATGGCCTCCAGGAGGCCAAGACAGGCGGATTGCTTGAGATTAGGTGTTCAAGATCAGCCCAAGCAAGAGCAAGACCCTGTCTCTACTAAAAATAGAAAAACTAGCTGGGTATCATGTTGGGTGGCTGTAGTTCCAGCTACTTGGGAGGCTGAGGCAAGAGAGTTGCTTGAACCCAGGAAACTGAAATTGCCGTAGGCTATAATGATGCCACAGCACTCTACCCAGGGTGACAGAGTGAGACTCTGCCTCAACAGCAACAAAAAAAGAACACTGCTAAAAGAGTGTATATCCATGTAACTAAGGAAATGGGGCTCAGAGAGCCAGTGACATGGGCTTTATAACATATCATAATAAAATTCAGATCTCCTGGGTGTATTTGATTTGTACCACTGATGTTCAGGGGTAGCACCTAAGATGGGAAAGACCAAATTCACCTAAGAATTGTGCCAAATTCTAGAAGCAAGCCAAGTAGTAAGCAGCACCAAAAAGAGTTATTGGGAACTTCGTCTGTGTGCTGTGGATCCTGATCCTTGATGCTAATCTGCCTCTTTGTATTTTTCATACTAACCCTCGATCCTTGATGCTAATCTGCCTCTTTGTATTTTTCATACTAACCCTGGAAAGAAGCCAGATGTCTCCGGATGAAGTGTCTGGCTCTCTTTTATCATTCCTCCTCCTACCACTTTTTTCCCTCTTCCTTTCTCCTCAATTGCTGTCTAGGTTGATGCTAGTCCTTCTGACCTAGAGTATCCTTACTTTTTCATACAGATAACTGTCAACGTTTCTGCTCTGTTCTGGATCTGCCCCCCTTTCCTCAGGGAGCCCAACGCCCCACTTGCTCTGGATTCCATTTGGGTCAGCCTGTCTTGACCCCAAAACGTTACGATGGGGGTTCACAAAGCAACTCATGTGTTCTCTTCCACCCATACCACAAATTAAAAGGTTAAGCTGTTGGAAATCTCATGCCACCCTGCATTTGTATCCTTGACAAAGCTGCTATTACTAAGAAGGAGCCTTGAGTGTGTAGGGAATAGCTATCGTAGATTCCTCCTCCTTTGACTTACATAATCAAAGCCACTTTTGTGTATGTCTGTTTTGCTTTTTTTTTTTTTTTTTTCTTGACGTTTAAACATGGCTAATCTGAGTCTACCAGAGTGGTAGACTAGTAGAAGTTCCTTTAGGTAGGAATTCTAGTCTCATTCCTCAAGCCGAACAAGATTATCTAAATTTTTATTTCCGAGTTCTTAAATCATCCTACCTGTAGTGTATCCATTCTCTCTTTGCATCTTCCTCCAATGTAGTTAAGGTTGAGAGACCACTGTAGTGACTCTGGATATATATTCTCTGCACTTTTACCAGTGGTTCAAATGATGCATCCTCAGAACACCCAGTGAACCCACATATAGCTATGATTGACTAATTATATCATCTCAAGTTATAGAAAATACATAATGGATAGAATTTTCAACCATTTTATATTTTCTTCTTTAAACCTTTCCTACATATTTGAGGCTTGCTAGCATGTGCTAGTAGGATATAAGACAAGTGATAAATTATTACTGGAAAACTTAAAACAAGCATACTATTTCAAATAATGTTTATTATGCATATAGATTTCTGCTAGTGAAATTGTTCTTGATTCATAAGATGGAATTAAATATCAGCATTTCAGAAACTCCTATCCAGTTTACACAGCAGAGATATCTAGATGGTATAGCTGTATATGTATAACTTACACAACCGAAGTACCTACTCAGCGATCACTTAGTACTTTGTTTCTCAATCGAGTATATATTTAAAGCTTGCTTTTATTTTAAACAGATATAGCCAAGTAGAAAGGTTTTCCCTATAATCTAAAACTTTAAGTCTTATATCAAATTCAAGTTTCTTTCTGTCTGTGCCATTTTTCTCTGCCACATAGCCTTTGAGATCAAGGTACATATTCATTTATCCAATTGACACTTAATTGGTGTCTTCTAGGTATAGGGTATTAAGATGGGGATAGAAATAAAGATAGAACCACCATTCCTACCTCAAATAGCTCAGAATCTAGAGGAGAGACACCACTCAAAAAACTGAAGATACTTCATGATGAATGCCACAAATATCAATTGTCATGAGAGTTTCAGGGGGTGGGAGAGATTGCAGTGGGAATGATTAGGAAAGAGTCATGGAAGAAGGCGAGTAACAGATACTTAATAAAGTATCTTACATGCTAAAGCTTCTTCATTTCCTTTGGATTCCAAAAAACTGAATTTTTCACAAGCAGAGTTGAGTTGAAGGATGGTGAATATTGTGCATTCTGGTTAAAGAGATACAAAGTAGGGTGGGCATGGTGGCTCACGCCTGTGATCCCAATGCTGTGGGAGGCTAAGGTGGGAGTATCACTTGAGGTCAGGAGTTCGTGACTACCAGACATGGTGGTGCATGCCTGTTGTCCCAGCTACTCAGGAAGCTGAGGCAGGGGGATCACTTGAGCCCATGGTTACAGTAAGCTATGATCATAGCTCTGCACACCACTCTGAGCAACAGAGTAAGACCTTGTCTCCATAAAAGAAAAGAAAAATAAAGGAATAGAGATGAAAAGAATATGATAGCTATAAAGGTAGATTTAAATATAGAAGACAAGGTTGTTTGCTAGAATCAGGCTAGGGAGTTTTAATTTTATTTGGTAGGTGATGGGAATGGAGATGTTGAGCAGGCATATGTTATGATATGAGCAGCATATGAGAGTTAATTTGGGGCTAGGTGAGGTAGCTCACACCTGTTTCACTCTGAGAGGCAGAGGCAGGAGGATCACCTGAGGTCAGGAGTCTGAAAATCTCCTGAGCAAGAGTGAGACCCTATTGCTACCAAAAATAGAAAAAATTGGCTCAGCGCCTGTGGCTCAAGCAGTTAAGGCGCCAGCCACATACACCTGAGCTGGGGGGTTTGAACCCAGCCCTAGTCCACCAAACAACGGACTGAAATAATAGCCGGGCATTGTGGCGAGCGCCTGTAATCCTAGCTAGTTGGGAGGCGGAGGCAAGAGAATCGCTTGACCCCAAGAGTTGGAGGTTGCTGTGAGCTATGATGCCACAGCACTCTACCCAGGGTGACAGCTTGAGGCTCTGTCTCAACAAAACAAAACAAAAAAAGTAGAAAAAATTAGCTGGACATGGTGGCATAAGCTAGTCCTAGCTACTTGGGAGGCTGGGACAGGGCAATCACTGGAGCCCAGGAGTTTGAGGTTACAGTGTGCTATGGTGATACCACTGCAATCTACCCATGGAGACAGTATTACTTTGTAGGGGTAGTGCCTGTGGCTCAAAGGAGTAGGGCACCAGCCCCATATGCCAGAGGTGGTGAGTTAAAACCCAACCCCAGCCAAAAACTGCAAAAAAAAAAAAAAAAATTACTTTTGTAGCTAAATTACAAAGTATTAGAAAGTGAGGGTGGTGCCTGTGGGTCAGTGGGTAGGGCACCTGCCCCACATACAGAAGCTGGCGGGTTGGAACCCGTCCCGGCCAAACCAATAAAAAAATAGCTGGGCAATGTGGCAGGCGCCTGTAGTCCCAGCTACTTGGGAGGCTGAGGCAAGAGAACCACTTAAGCCCAGGCGTTGGAGGTTGCTGTGAGCTGTGACGTCACCACACTCTGCTGAGGGCGATAAAGTGACACTCTGCCTCTTAAAAAAAAAAAGAGGTGAGCAGATTAGTAAAGTGATGTGCTGATTCCCAAATCCCCGACATTTGCTTATCATTTTGATGGCTTTTGTCATGTCTGTGTGCTGATTACATTGTTTTCTTTACATCTACTCATTTCTAAATATGTTTTTAATCTTATCTCTTTGTGCAATTCTCTTGTGGTTATTTTTTGAGCTTTTTTTTTTTTTTTTTTGGAGACAGGGTCTCACTTTGTCACCCTCAGTAGAGTGCTATAGTGTCACAGCTCACAGCAACCTCCAGCTCTTGGGCTTCGGCGATTCTCTTGCCTCAGCCTCCTGAGTAGCTGGGACTACAGGCGCCCACCACAACGCCTGGCCATTTTTTTGCTGCAGTTTGGCCGGGGCCAAGTTTGAACTCACCACTCTCGGTATATGGGGCCGACACCCTACTCACTGAGCCACAGGCGCCACCCTTTTGTTTTATTTTTGGATAGCGTTTTACTCTGTCACCTGGGCTAGAGTGCAGACATTGTCATAGCTCACTGCAACCTCAGTCTCCTAGGCTCCAGTAATCCTTCTGCCTCAGACTCTCAAGTGGCTGGGATTGCAGATGCACACCACCCTACCCATCTAATTTTTGTAGAGATGGGGACCTCCCTCTTAACTCAGGTCGGTCTTGAATTCTTGGCTTCAAGGAGTCTTTCTGCCCTCCCAAAGTGCTAGGATGATAGACATAAGCACCATCCTCAGTCTCACAATTCTGTTTTGAAATCAAAGGTTTGACATGCGAAGTGTTTTTTTCCTAACGCACATTAAAATAACAAAGACATACTGCATAAATATATAAATACATACCATTACTGTGTATTACACACGCATTCATGTACACACACACACACACACACACGTGGGTGTACAAACCACCAGAAGTGACTATGCCACACTTTGGGAAATTGTGGGTTTAGGTTATTGCAGTTTTCTAGGAATAATCAGGGTCTGAGCTAGAGTGGCTGTGGTAGAGAGACCACATTAAAGATAAACATTCTGAATGGCCTTGATCACTCAATGTGAGGAGGAACAAGCAAAGATGACTGGTTTTGAGAGTAGGAAATGATGGTGTTAAAGATGTAGTGACATGGCTCGGCGCCTGTGGCTCAGTGGCTAGGGCGCCAGCCACATAAACCGGAGATGGCGGGTTCAAACCCAGCCTGGGTCTGCCAAACAACAATGACAACTACAACAACAACAAAAAGTATCTGGGCTTTGTGGCAGGTGCCTGTAGGCCTAGCTGCTTGGGAGGCTGAGGCAAGTGAATTGCTTAAGCCCAAGAGTTTGCTGTGAGCTGTGATGCCACAGCACTCTACTAAGGGTGACATAGTGAGACTCTGTCTCCAAAAAAAAAAATGATGTCAGCCTAGCTCATAGCAACCTTAAACTCATGGGTTCTGATGATCCTCCCACCTCAACCTCCCACAGTTGCTAGGATTACAGACATGCACCACTACGCCCAGCCTAGACATTTAGTATTTTGGGCAGAAGGAGTTGGCTTTGGCATAGAGAAAGGCTTCTAAGGAAAGAAGTAACAATAGAGAGCAAGACTGGTAGAAAAGTAAGGTGTTGGGCCAGGCCTGGTGGCTCATTCCTGTAATCCTACCACTCAGAGGCTGAGGTGGGTGGAATGCTTGAGCTCACAAGTTTGAGACCAGGCTGAGCTAGACTGATACCCCATCTCTAAAAATAGCTGGATGTAGTGGCGGGTGTCTGTGGTCCCAGGTACTGGGGAAGGGAGGCTGAAGCAAGAGAATCGCTTGAACCCAGGAATTTAAGGTTGCTGTGAGCTGTGACGCCCAGGTATTCTACAGGTGCAAGAAAGTGAGACTCTGCCTCAAAAAAAAAAAAAAAGGAAAAGAAAAGAAAGATGTTATATCTCTGGTAGTTACCTATTTTTCCCAGTGGGCATGACTAGTGTGAGCAAGAACAGAGATCAATAACAGGGTAGTAGAGTGAGAATTGAAATACTGTGTAGTGCTAAATTCACTCTTTGGTTTAATGTTCCACATTCTTGCAGAAGCTGCCCTGTGTTATTTTAGCCTGAATTAGCAATGGAGACGAGATTAAGCATCAGAGCAAAGTACTTAGCCCCTTAT
Organism: Loris lydekkerianus; assembly: GCA_963574355.1. Lineage (NCBI taxonomy): Eukaryota > Metazoa > Chordata > Mammalia > Primates > Lorisidae > Loris > Loris lydekkerianus. The sequence goes on along the minus strand of CAUYPK010083311.1, from coordinate 11,724 downwards.
TTTTCCCCCCCTCTTAATTTCTAAGAACCACAGGCCTATTGTTATTATTGTTGGGAGGAAGAACAAAATGAGGCTGGGCCCCGTGTTACCTGATGGGCAGTCTTACTTCAGCCCTGTTCGTCTCTTCCTTTCATGTAGTATTTTTCAAGCAATCCCTATCTCCAGGGGATTGTTCCCTAATTAATTGGACATGGCCAAAAGAAACACCAGACCAAAAAGGTTGCCTGCCTTGCCTTTTCTTGTATTGTTTTGCTGTATCAGAGAATCAAGAACTTCAACTAATGTAATATCTGATCCTAAGTTTTTAAAACTAGAAATAGCAGAGTTAGAAGCGTAGATTCAAGGTGAAAGAACAGCTGAATTTGTCTTTCTAATCTCATGCAATTCCTAGGGATCTCTGCCTTCTGGGATTTGCTCAGGCAATAAAATGTTCCTACTCTTTCTCTGTCTCTATTTCTTCTCTAAATAGTACAAGACCCTCATTGACCACAGGCTGTGCTAAGGGCTAAGACCATGATAAACCCTTCTTTCCAAGTGAGAATCAAACAAACTGACTTGGGTATGTCCAAGTTTAGGCTGTTCTTAAAGTCTATGTGTGATACACCATTACAGAAAATCTAAGAGATGAGTCCACAGATTTGATTTCCTACTATTTATTTATCTATCAACGATGTCTTAGTTACTAAGACAGGTCCCATCCCAGGCCTCGTGAAACTTACAAACTAGTATGGTTGAGTATCCCTTATCAGAAATGCTTGGGACCATAAATGTTTCACATTTTGGAATATTTGTACGATGCTTACCAGTTGAGCACCACAAATCCAAAAAATAAAATCCAAAATGCTTATTGGAACCAGGCATAATGGCTCATTGCTGTAACCCTAGCACTCTGGGAGACCAAGGTGGGAGGAGCCCTTGAGCTCAGAAGTTCAAAACCAGTCTGAGCAACTCACTACCTGTTGCTCAGGCAGCTCCACATACACCGGAGCTGGCAGGTTTGAATCCAGCCCATGCCAAAAAATAGCTGGGCGTTGTGGTGGGCACCTGTAGTCCCAACTACTTGGGGGGCTGAGTCAAGAGAGTCGCTTGGGCCCAGGAGTTTGAGGTTGCTGTGAGCTGTGGCACCATGGCACTCTACCCAGAGTGACAGCTTGAGACTCTGTCTCAAAAAAAATAAATAAATAAAAAACCCAGTCTGAGCAAAGGAGACCCTATCTCTACTAAAAATAGAACAAATTAGCCAGGTGTGGTGACACATGCCTATAGTCCCAGTTACTGGGGAAGCTGAGGCAGGAGTTAGTACCTAGGAGTTTGAGGTTGCTGTAAGCTAGACTAATGCCACAGCACTCTAGCCTAGATAACAGAGTGAGACTATCTCCAAAAAACAAAAAACAATGCCTATTAGAGTACTTGAGCATCATGTCAGCATACAAAAAGTTTTAGATTTTGGAGCATTTCAGATTTCACATGGTCAACCTATGTTTTTCAATGGTGAACTTTTATTATTAAGGGTAGAATAATTCTGTTGATGTACAGAATGATCTTGTTGTCCCCTTCGCTGTAAATACCTATAGGGCCTTCTAGTCATTGTGATAATAAAAACTTCCCATACATTTTCAGATTCTCTCCTGGGGTTTGGAGATAGCCGATACCCCCCTTACTGAGAGCCATTTAATGGGAGGTGCAATTTTAAAAGTTCACCCTAATTTTTCTCTTTATTACAACTATTATTTTTGGCCATTCCCTCTAGGGTCTTTTTATATATACATGCTTTGTGTTTTGATAATATACGCATAGTGGCAAGTATTATTATGACCCTACTGGCCCCTAACTTCCTGGTGAAGCTGGGGAAATTTTCAGCCCAGAAGACAGAGTGCCTGAGCAATACCCACAGATGCAGCTGATTTTAGGACAGAAAAGTACCTCTCTCATATTGAGGTCTTGAAACCATTTTGAAACAGGCCATAAAACTGGAAGAAACTTATTTGTGAACTTCAGGGGCTGATACTAGGAATAGGCTAGGAAGGAGCTTGGTTTTCCTGTCCCTGAATTTCTGTTACCCTGTGCCACTCAGCTGGATTTGCACTCTCCACACCCCACTCCCTCTGTCCCGGGTGCTCTGATGGGAAGGTCACCACTGGCATCAGGAGTGCATTTTCTCATAAGCAGCAGTTTCACTTTGTAAAAACAAAAAGAAGAAAGAGCTTAAGTAGTTCAAATACCAGATTTGTTTTTTATCACTAGTCTAGTCTGTTTTTCATCATAAGTCTAGCTGTATCACTAGACCACGTGGTCACCCTTAGCTATGAGGGAGGCTGAAAATCAGAACAGGATGTCTTGATTGGCTTATGCCAGTCATTCCCCTTCTCTGGATTTAGGCACACTCTAGAGCAGTGATTCTAAACCTTCCTAACACCACAGCCCTTTAATACAGTTCCTCATGTTGTGGTGACACCGGACCATAAAATTATTTTCATTGCTACTTCATAACTAATTTTGCTACTGTTATGAATCATAATGTAAATATCTCATATGCAGGATGGACTTAGGTGACCCCTGTGAAAGGGTTGTTCAACCCCCAAAGGGGTTGTGACCCACAGGTTGAGAACTGCTGCTCTAGAGCCTAACAGATTTGAGATTCTTTTAGAGAAAATGGGGAAATTAGATATTTGTTGGGTAGGCAACTAAGAGAGGTCTGGCACGCAGTACCTACAACAAGAAGCATTAGGAAGTGGAGAGCTGAGTGAATGTTTATCACAGTCTCCCATTCATAATGCTGTGTTAAATGCTCTAATGGAAAATGTTCAGCTGTTCACTTTGGTTCCTTTCAAGCCCTGATTATTGTGAATGCATTTCTTCTAAGCCAACTATACCCCTTCCTTTGCCCATTTCATTTGTCTTAGTTTCTCAATCCAGGGAATAAATACTGTGAAGGAGGTGGTTTTTTTTCCTCCTTTAAAATGTTCTACCAACTTGTCAGTCTGAATTTCTTTTTTTATTCCTCTGTTGGTCTTTTCCACCAACCGACTGACTCTTGCTGCCCTCTGTCTGAATCCTCCTTGTACTCATCCTGCCTTACAGATGCATGTTATGTACACCAGCTAGTTGAAAGACTCAAAATTTACTTCCAGTTCTCCACTAACTTTACCTTTCTCTCTTTCTCCTCCTCTTTTTCCTCTCCTTCTCTTGTTTTCTCTCCTCTCCATTGCTGCTGCAGAGCGTCTCTACAGCCAACTTGAGCGAAACCGCCTGCTTTCTAATGAGCTGAAGCTAACGCTGCATGATCTGTGTGACTGATGGGCAGGGCTCTCTGAGGCCTATTACACTGAGCTTACTGCCCACATCTTTGACCTGGACCCCAACACAAAGCTGATTATCTTTTTTAAAGTTATTATTTTGCCCTAAGCAAATTGTTTTCTAACTGAGACAGTTAGAATATTGATTTCCTAACAGCAAATTTCAATTTTTCAACTGTAAAATTGGAATAGTTAATATTACATTTCTATACCATTAGAAGAGATTATGAGTGATGAAGGGAGGAGCCTGAAATGATAGTGAGAAAACTCAGGAGAATTTTCTCTTTTACACTCTTATTTGCTGCTCTTTCTCTTGTACACTCATTGTAGGATTTGTCCCCTTACATGGACATCTTCTAACAATAAAAGGATGGACTTGACAAGATGTTGTAACTGCTTTGTCTGCAGCCCCAGGGATGGGCCCTTCTGAGTGGCACAAAGGGAAGAGAAAGAAGAGAAGAGTGTAGGGTATAAATGAGTCTGCCATCACCTTCTCTGAGTTGAAGATTTGAGTATTTTCCTCATCTCCATAGAGCAGTCAGAGTGGTTTGCCTGTTAGGCAGGTTAGATTGTCCTGGGTGTTCGGCCTCTGGTTTTCCTTGTCATATTTTCCCTTTTGCTTTGTTTTATTGGTTTTGTGTTTAATTGCAAGTAACTCCGTCACAGGCTAGTTCTGGACAGTAGATCTGCAAAAATCACAGTTAAGGCTTTGCTTATATGTTTCAATCATGTTTTTGGCTTTATTTTCTTTAGAGGTTCTTTGACTTTACTGTGAGGGCTCTTTTATTTACCAATTATCCCTTTCCCCTCTGCCTTTTGGAGAAAGTATGTAGTGTATGAGGATCTTGTGCTCTTTTCAAGTTGATAGTCTGTTTTTTCTGCTCTGCCTGTTCTTGTTTGCAAAGGTTATACTCCAGTGAGTCATTTCAAGAAGGTATTGTCCTATAGGTAAAGCCTAGAAAAGTGGCTGGCTGATGCTTAAGCCTTGCTCCCTGTTTCAGTGACAGAAAGCTGAAAGCCTGTTAGGTGTAGTAGGGAAAGGAAATGGTTGATAAGGTCCCTAAGTAGGGAAAGGAAATGGTTGATAAGGTCCCTAACTTCTTCCCCCAGATATACAGCAACACCTGCAACTTAAGTAGGCAAGATAGAGAGGCTTTACAAAACTGATTGATTTAATTGCTGCTTTTGGTGGCTGAGAAGGCAGCTGCTTTATTAGTCTGTAGCTTCCTTGCAACAGGAGCAAGTCTCAGAGTGAGCAAACCTTAAAACTTTTAGTTTTGGTAACTTCTCTTCTTTACCCCCATTAGATAAACTGAAATGTACCAAAGAGGAGCACCTCTGTACACAAAGGATGCTGGACCAGACTCTGCTTGACCTGAATGAGATGTAGAGCACCCCAATCCTGCCCTGCTGCTGCTTCTCCCTCTGACCCTGACTCCACCTGAGGCCAGCCTGCCTGAAGCTGACCTTTAAACCGAGGGCTGATCTTTAACTGGAAGGCTGCTTTCTCCTTTGCTGCCCCCTCCATCCCCTACCCACCCCAGCGCCATGTCTTTTTCACCAAACTATCTCTGTCTCTTCCCAGAAATTCCAGCTGGGCTAGAGGCTGAGCATCTTTGGGAACAACATTTAAGGGAATGTCAGCACAATGTCTTTAAAAAGACATTGTTGTCTTTTTAAAGCACGTTGTGATTTTGTAACTACCTTTTTTGTTGTTGTGGCAACCATTTGTAAAACATTCCAGATACTTCCCCAGCTCTTTAAGCAGTAATCTAATCCCTTTCTCACTTTTGGAAGAAGACTTTTCAGTTTAATTCATATTGCCCTCTTCTTAGAAGAGGGGGGAAAGGTATGGGCCTGCCTTACTGAGAACCAAACAGAGCCCAGGGAGAGATTCCTCTACGAACAACCTCACTCCTCCAAGTACCAGCTAAACCAGAAAGGTGATCCCAGGAGGAGTTAGCCAAAAAACAAAGGAAACAACAAAAACATGCTGTTGAGGTTTTCAGCTTTAAGATATCTTTAGACAACTTTTATTTTTTATTTTTTTCCTTAGAAGTGACCAAATCAAGATGGTAAGACCTCTGAAACCAGATTTTTATCCTGTCTCTACCCCCTTGCCAGTGACTCAGAGAATGGATCATGTGCTCCTTTTGTTGAGTGGACCACGTAATTGCTCTCCTGCCTTCTTAAAGAAAATTATATTTTTGCTACTAATTTAGCAATATGAAACTCATCTCATTACCCTTTCTGGGTCCGAAGCTGCTATGTCTAAAAGTGCCATCTCCTCGTACTTTGCAACAGTCTGTGCTGGAGAAATCTTGAATAGCTTATGTACAAGACTAAAAATTTTATATTATTTGCAACCTTGCTTCGTTTGGTTTGGGGCACCCTGGCCACCCCATCTGGCTGTGAGAGCTCTCTACAGTCTTTGAGCTGGCAGTGTACTGAAAACCTTTTAAAGTTTCTTGCCCTGCCCAGTCCCCGCTTTTTGGTGAGGTTTTTCTGAGTGAGGCCTGTTAGGTGTACATCCTGCAGCTTATTGGCTTAAAATGTACTCTCCTTTGGTATGGTCTCTTTAGGGCCAATGGGGACAAAGAGAAAACCAGTAGTGCAACTGTTTTGATACTGAATATTGATACATGTCTTTTTGAAATAAAAAACCAGTCCCTCCAAAAAATAAAAATAAATAAAATAAAATAACACCAAAAAAAAAAAATCCTAATTAAAACTACTGAACTCTGTGGATAAAAATAGAAATTGTCAGGCAATCAGACAGAACAGACAAGTCACTTATAAAGGAGGGGGGGGGGAGAGAATCAGGCTGGCCTCAGACTTCTCCACAGCAATATTCAACACCAGAAGACACAGGCCTACATCTACCAAGTTCTAAAGAAAAAAAAAAGTGTGAACCAAAAACGTAAGCCCAGCCAAGATATAGGTCAAATATAAAAGTAAAAAGGCATTCTGAGATATAAAAGAATGAAGGAAAAAAAAAAAAAAAAAAAAAAGGCCGATCGCAGTGGCTTACTCCTATAATCCTAGCACTTTGGGAGCTTGAGCTCAGGAATTTGAGACCAGCCTGAGCAAGAGTGAGAGACCCTGTCTCTAAAAACAACCGAGCACTGTACCAAGCACCTGTAGTCCTAGCTACTTGGGAGACTGAGGCAAAAGAACTGCTCTAGCCCAAGAGTTTGAGGTTGCTATGAGCTATGATACCACAGCCCTCTACCAAAGGTGACGTGAGACACTGTTTCAAAAAAAGAAAAAAAAACCTATAGTAGTCATGGGTCCTTCTATCCAGCCAATCTAAAATTAACAACAGTAACAATAACTACAACAACAAAAACTTAGGAATGGGAAAATCATGGTTAAAGGACTGATGACAAACACTGAATATAAAAATAACAAAAATCAGAAAGGGAGGATATAGAAAAGTAAAAGTTTATATATCCTTATCCTTATCTTTCAAATAAGGGACTCAACAGATAAGATCTCTAATCAAATATGGGCTAAAACAAGATATTAACTCAACTCCTTAATATTTTTCATCTTTTGGCTTGGCCCCCTGTGGCTCAAGTGGCCAAGGCACCCGACATACACACCAGAGCTGGCGGGTTTGAATCCAGCCTGGGCCTGCCAAACAACAATGATAACTATAACCAAAAAATAGCCAGGTATTGTGGCAGGCGCCTGTAGTCCCAACTACTTGGGAGGCTGAGGCAAAAGAATTGCTAAGCCTAGGAGTTGGAGGTTGCTGTGAGCTGTGATGTTACAGCACTCTATACCAAGGGTGACACAGTAAGACTCTGTCTCGAAAAAAATATATATACTTTTCATCTTTTTAATCTTTAAAGCAATCTTTTATAAAATATTCCCCTATGTGGTAAAGAAAAAGATTTACTTAAAGTTTAATAATTCCCTCAAGTAAATTCAAGTTAAAAGTAAATACTTCTATAAAAAGCATATATATATAATACATATGTATTATATATATAAAATCTCACTTTTAAAAAGTACTTCTAACAACTCACCAGTTTACTTATTCTTCTTTATGTTTATACATACACACACATACGCACACACAGATGTCTCAAGGTTTTTCCTAAAGTATAAATACTTACTTTTGGATAGAAAAATTTGAGGCAATTTCTTTACTTTTACCTTCCTAATTCTATATATTGCTTGAATTGTTTATAATGAAACAGTATCATTTTATCCACAATTAAGTTTTTAAAAAGAAAATTGAAGGGAATAGGCTGAGATACTAATAGTATGTTAATTCTGCTAGTGAACAGTGGAGCTTTTGTACTTTTCTATGCTTTTTAAATTTCCAAAAAAGTAAAAAAATGCATATAAAACATAATCCCATTTTTCATTTAAAAAAAAAACTACACAATAAAAATATACCTAAATATGTAAAGAAAAAGTTCAAGACAATATACCCCAAAATGTTAATAGTAATTATCACTTAGCTGTGTTGGTGGATCTGGATAGTTTTAATTATTTTCCTTACTTTGCTGTGTTTACTAACAATAAATATAATTTACATATTTCTTTGTAAGACAAAAAAAAATTCCCATTTAGGGAGACTCCACAAGAGTACAAGTTTTTTGGCTTTGTTTTTATTTTTGTTTTTTGAAACAGACTCTCACCCGGTTGCCTTAGGCTAGAGTGCAGTGGTGTCATTATGGCTCATAGCAATCTCAAACTCCTGAACTCAAATTATCCTCCCACCTCAGCCTCCAGGGGTACTAGGATTACAGGCATGAGCTACCGCACCCCAGCCTGAGTACAAGCTTTTGTATGATGCTCACTACTAGCCTTCTTCCCCCCACATCCTTAGTCTTAACATCTAAACTCTTAGATAATGTTTTTGTTTTGTAGGCATGAGGAAAAAAAAGAAATAATTTCGACTTTATGTGATTATCTACATGAGCAGGCATTTTTTTCTCTTAAAATGTATACTAGTGAAGTATAGTGGTACATGCCCAGAGTCTCAGCTACTTGAGAGGCTGAGATGCGAAGAAATCTTGAGCCCAGGAGTTCAAGTTCAGCCTGAACAATCTGATAAGATCCCATCTAAAAAGAAAAACACTTGTACACTAATCCAAGGTAGAGCTCTTTGCCTTTTCTTTGTGTATTCTGTAAATACACATACTGCTATATCTCCTTCTCTACCAGATTTGCCATGTGAACAATACTTAGCCTCTATCTGGAAAATGAATAAATCTGACTATGTAAAAACACACTTGTGGGTTTATGTGCATTTTTCTAAAGGAAAAAAAGTTGTAGTTTTCATCACCTTTGAATAGGAATCTGAGATACACCCACTCCAAAAAATGGCTAACAAGCAACGAATCAGATAATTACTTTCAGTGCTAAAATAATTACATGTAAATATTTGCCATTTATAAAATAACTGGCCTATTTCAGTTATAAATTTTTGTGGAGTTAGGCTTTCCCTAGATGCATGATAAATCAGAAGAACTGCAATACTTTGAACAAAAATGAGAAAGTCAAAAGAGGGGAAAGGTGTGAGAAAAATAAGAAGGTTCTAGATATAGTATTTAATGCAAGACATTAAGACGATGTCAGCAGAAAGTAGAAAATCTAGAACTCAGTTTAACAAATATTTCATCACGACTCTTTCAGCATATTGTACTTGCCCTCATAGAGAGGACAAGACAACCATAATACAAGGCAGAGTGTATTAAATGCCAATGAGGAATAGTAAAGCACCAAGAGTTTTGAGTGAGGAAGAGATTAAAATCATGAGAATTCAGTAATAGGTTTTATGAATTTGCCTGAACTAGTAAAACAAAATAGCCAGATTCATCCAGTGAGAGGGGAGAGAAAGGGGAAAGGAGGAATTAGGTTAAGGAAATGGCAAATACAGAGTTAACACAGTAAGGGAGGAGGAAAACAAAAATATCTCCTACATTTTGAACTTGAGAGAACAGTATCATAAAGAGTGCAGGGATAGGAGTAAGCCGGCTCAGGGAGCAGGATCATATAATCTTGGCAAAAGGAATTCCACAGCACCTCTCCATTTTTGACAAATAGAATTCTAAATGTCAGTTAGGGAGTTATTTTAAGATGTCCCTTCAAAACAGGCAGCCAGCCTCATGGCTCGCCCAGAAATAATAGGAAATATAAAATACCTATCTCATAATTTTTACCTATTCACTAAAACTAATGATAGGTCATTCTGAACCCCTTATTCCCTCTCATTCCCAAGTTTTCTGTTCCTGAAACATAATAGCAATTGAACATTATAATAATGTCTCTATCACCTAAAGTACCAACAATAAAGAAAATTAAGTCCTGTGTTATGTTAACCAGGTTAAAAAAGAAATTCTAAGATCTCCAGGACCTGCTCCTCATTCCCTACTTCAACTCTACCTTACCATCATTCAGTACCTCATAAGCAAACGTGTGAATGCTTCTTTACACTGTTGTAAACTGCTATAGTAAGTATTATTATGCTCATAATGAATCACCAGTAGCTCACCCTCAATAGTGCTCTTGTAATCAGAAGAGAAACCAAAATTTAAAAACCGTTCAAGACTGGCCTACTCACAACCAGTTGCACATACACACACCATTCATACATATACAACAATACAAAAAAATCACATACACTGGAAATTAAGGCTGAAAACAGGTTGAAGTCATGCTGGAAGCATAATGATGTCAAGTTATTAAGCTGGCTTTTTAATTCAGTTGTCAGTAGGGAATGGCTGAAAGTATCCAATAGAGGACTGACATAATCAGAGCTGTGCTTTTGGATAATTATGCTCACCACTGTAGGTAGGATGATAAATTAAAAAAATGAGTTAGCAAGCTATGTAAACAACTTGGGAAAGCAAATTGAGAACCCCAACTCCAGCAATGAGTGAAAAAAGAAAAAGAAAAATGAATGACCTTTACAAGATAAAGATAATAGAAAGAGTTGCTACTTGCTTGGATTGAGTGATGTGAGATGACATGATGCACAGATCAGAGAGCCCAGTGAGGACACCTGAAGGTTTGGAGCACAGGAGTGAGACTGAGCTAGTGACAGCTCTCAGGAGTCATCCACAGAAATGATAGGTGAATCCTAGGACCAACCCCTCCAAAACAGAGAATTCTAAGAAAATAGCAAGCTAAGGAAGAAACTTAAGAAATAATCCCATTTAAGAAGTACAAAGGAGGGGAAGGGAGGGAGGTATGGCAAACAGCCTCACAGAAAGAATAGTCTGGAGAACCAGATGATTAAACATTATCTCAGAGGACAGCATTTCAAGGATACTATTACTAGTATCACAAAATCAAAACACAAATTGGAAAAAGTCATGATATTTGAGAAACAGGAGATCACTAGCAATCCCAGATTTCAGGAAGTTAAATAAGAGGCAGTAACAGGGCAGCACCCATAGCTCAGTGGGTAGGGCGCTGATGACATACCCCGAGGCTGATGGGTTTGAACCCAGCCCAGGCCAGCTAAAATTAACAATGACAACTGCAACTAAAAAATAGCCAGGCATTGTGGCAGATGCCTATAGTTCCAGCTACTAGGGAGGCTGAGGCAAGAGAATCGCTTGAGCCCAGGAGTTTGAGGCTGCTGTGAGCTATGACCACGGCAATTTAGCAAGGGTGACAAAGTGAGACTCTGTCTCAATTTAAAAAAAAAAAAAAAAAAAGAATCAACAGTCCTTGGGCCAGGAGTGGTGGTTCATGGTTCATGCCTATAATCCTAGTACTTTGGGAGGCCTAAGCAGCAGGATCACCTGAGGCCAGAAATTCAAGACCAGCCTTCAGCAACATAGTGAGAATCTGTCTCTACCAAATAAAGGGTGTGGTGGTACATGCCTGTAGTCCCAGTTATACTAACGCAGCTTGAGCCCAGGAGTTTGAGGTTAGTGAGCTATCATGATGTCACTCTAGATCAGGCAACAGAGCAAGACCCTTTCTTAAAGGAAAAAAAAAAAAGAGAGAGAGAGAGAGGGAAATTGATAAAAAAAAAAAAAAAAAAAAAAAAAAAAAAACATACAAAAATATTAAAAATAATAAAAGTGGTATATATAAGTCTCTTAAAAAAATGAATACGGAAACTACGGGCAGGGTGGGGGTGGGGGAAGGGGAGAGCAGATAGAGAAAGGAGGGTGGGATGGGGAAAGGAAGGGGGGTGCCTTGGTGTGTGCCACACCTTTTGGGGACAAGACCCTATTGCAAGAGGGACTTTACCTAACAAATGCAATCAGTGTAACCAGGCTTATTGTGCCCTCAATGAATCCCCAACAATTAAAAAAAAAAAAAAAAAAAAAAGAAAGAATGAAAAAGATGGCTTGGCACCTTTAGCTCAGCAGCTACAGTGCCAGTCACATACACCACTGTCAGGTTCAAATCCAGCCTGGGCCTGCCAAACAACCATGACAACTACAAC